>CM056382.1:26696128-26987657 GCA_029718625.1 Synaphobranchus kaupii | reverse complement strand
TCTGAATGATACAGCTTCTTCTTCAGTTCGAACTTAAAACCATGGATGTGCAGGGAATATTTTTTTAGATATTGACATTTAAATAAAACTAGTGGAAACGAGGAGGAAATTGCCTCTGAAGGGCCAAAGTAAATAGGGTTAAGGTCATTTCAGTAGAGGTACCGAGTATCGAATCAGTATCGTTTCAGTTTCAAGTACCGTTTCAGTATCGAGTATCATGATACTAAACCTGGTATGGTATCGAAGTCAAAATTTTGGTATCGTGACAACACTACTCTATTGTGCCTCAGTTTATCAGGAGTGTTAATTGTGAATGACTGGGCAGGAGGCCCAGTCTCATGATCAGAAAGCCAGAGTCCCATAATGTCCCTGTGTAACCATTACATAACTTTACGGCAAAACGGATTGTGTCGGCAACTGTGGAGTACAGCAGATAGCCTACAGGCAGATACCCTGGCTAATCTACAGCTAGCTCCGCCGCCGTACTTCCACAGAGAATATAGGTCAGCACAAAGTAAAGGATTCAACGATAGTTTGACTTCAAAAATGATGGTATAATCACTGAAAATAACCCAGATAGACTGTCGTCGTATTTTATTTGCTTTGGGTGCACTGTGGAGTGTTTAAGTGCGTTTGGTAGTGAATGCTACTAGTTACCTTAGAGTTGCGCTAGCATTAGCAATGTGTGTATGTCCAAAAGAAGGGACAGCATGGAATTATCTGAAAATGGTAACTTTCCGTCAATCAACTACATCATGGGTAATTGAGACATTATGTCCAAAATTCCGAACTATCCCTTTAAGGCAGGGGAAGGCAATGCTTTCCCCTGGCCAGACATGGCAATTAAAATAATGTAGGCTATTAAATATAAATACAAATGCTCGCGATAGAGGATTTGAGGTCGAGTTAGCTCACTCAATCCACTAGGCTAGCTACTGCCTACGGCAGAGGAGGTAACTAAGCTGGTCGGCAGCGTGTAGCCGATTGCTGCATGGTTTGACTATCTGGACTAACGTTAGCAATTATCAACGCGTTGTGCTGTCAGTGAAGCCGAAGCGGCTGTCAAGCTGAAGGATCATCACGGAGCATTTCTGGACACACTGTCACAGTCTCTGTTAATGTCAATTAAAAATGTTATAAATTATGTGTGTGTTGGCTGCCATGCCGATAGAAAAAAAACAAATCACGCATAGGCTATCTTGCTTAAATGATTAGCCTATCAATATGACATGAAAATGTGATCGTCAGGGGTGCTTTACATGGCCAGAATATAATGTTGTAATTTGCCAGAGTGACTCACTTGAAATAATGTTTTTGTTGTTAATTGGTTGTATGGTCAGATTAATTTTATTTATTCATTCATTCATCCATTAATTTATTGACAAAAAGCAAAAAAACATACAGGCTACCGGTAGTTTGGTTAGATTCATGCAATGGGTTTTCAAAGTCATATTTAGGCTACGTCTTTGGTGGCTATATACGCGTAGCCTACTTACATGTGCTGATTTTGCTTGTTATTGTCAGAAGCTAAAATGTCGGAGTTACGAAAGTACGCCAGCGGATCACAAAAACGTTCATGAACGGGACTTGCTAAAAAAAAAATTCCCAAGCTAACTGGGTTTTTCAAACATTTTTCCATTCAACCAGTGGAAAAGGGAAACATAGAGACTGCTCGCAGCACGTTAGCAAAAGCCACCAACTGACAGCTAGTGCAGCAGCAGCTAAGTTAGCTTCCTCTGTGAACTGGATTTTACGGACATAATCAAGGACGTATCTGCCAGGAAAACAAGATGAAAGCACTTCTAAGAGTAAGAACATTGTTTATTTTTTTGTTGACGCTTTTGCTTTATTTTATTAATTGTGCATTGGTTTATGGAGGATTATTCAGCCCAAAATGAAAATGGAGGATTATTCAGCCCAAAATTAAAATTAAAAACTAAAATTAAATTGGTTAGGCCCAATTGGAAATAGTTGGGTTGTTGCCATGGTGGTGAATTCAGCTGAAATTAATCTATATTTTCGATCTATCTTTTACCAATGTGTAATGCTTCGACATGGCTTTTTGCATTGTCTGGTCGGGTTCGGTGGGTCGGGCCAGGCGAATACTACACAAATCCGAACCAAACCTAAAACCTAAAATTCCTAGGTAGCCTACCAACTTTTACCACTAGGTACTGCTATAACAATAACGTTAACCACAGTTAAGCGTAGCCTACAGTTGCAAGGCTAAGAGACACAGACCACTCAAGTAGCTTAGTTATTTTCTTATTTTAGTGAACTTATTATTTTTTTACTGTCTATATTTTGTCATTGATATCTTTTATCAACGTAGCATGGTAAAAAAATTTTTTTTTTAAAAAACACAAAAAACTGTTGTTTTAGAAAATCTTGCACATAATTATGTTATAGACTTGTTGTCATGGTTTGTGCCTGTCTTTCCTTTGTTCTACGGTCGTTTGTTCTTTTCTGTGCGACGGGGCAATCTATCGGATTTTTCGGTGTTCCACGCCGGGGTTTCCGTTCTTTCCGGCACTTAGTGAGTGCACCTGTTGTGGATTTCCTGCTTCTATTTAAGCCTAGGATTTCCTTCTTCCGGTTCTTGGTTGTCATTTGCTCATTTTGACTTTAAGCCGGTAAGGTATAGGTAGGAACTCTAAGGAGACCTCTTTCCTTCATTGCCCTGCTTTGGAGTTACGAGGGACTTGCCTTTTTGTGCGTTAGACACACATAGGATACACATTTATTTTGCTTTATCTGTCCCTCACTCCTGCTACTGCTCTGGTCTGAGACAGCTTTCCTTTCTGTTTGCTTTGTACCTCTCTTTATTTCCTTGTTTTCTCTCTATCGAGAGTGAGAGGCATTTTTTCTTTATTTTTATTTTCTCGAGCCTACGAGTCTCGCTCGCCCGATTATTTTCGGGTCGCTATTATTTCTCCCTTTTTCAGTCTCCTTTGTATTGCTCTCCAGCTTGGAGAGCAGGAGCTGTTTTTTCTTTCTGTTTTTTCTCCCTTATTCGCGGATTCTGTCCGGCTCATTGGTGTACTTAATTGGACACTTAAATAATCCCTTTAGTTGCATTTGGACCTCTGAACCATTCGCATTCCCCTTACACTTGTTGCTTGTCATTTTCGTGGATGGTTTTATGTCTCCCGATAGACGACTACTTTACAACCAAAGCCTACATGGGCTCTTGTACTCATAAAAACTGTATTTACGGTGAAATGAATGCAAAAACATTTGCTGCTCGCGCACTATGTGCGCTTGCATGAAAGTGGATATCTACCCCACCTTGACCTAGTTGGTTCACCCTCCGTTATGTATATTGCCAAAGCTCTCTCTATTAGACCAGATAATTAGACAGGTAATTAGACCGGATTGCTTTCATACCAGATGCGAACCGTACCGCAGTTCTCTCGAACCGAACCCCAGACCTCCGTTTTCAAGTGGACTCGAGACCCGCTTTTTTTGTGCGGTTCGAAAACAGTTTGAAAACAGCTTTCACACCTATCTAAACGTACCGAACTCTCGGGGTAAACGGTCTCGGGTTCGAAAAAAGTTAAAACCCCTCAATTGGCCCAAGTGTGGAAATGCTCTAGACGACCATACAGTTTTAGACAATGCATGCACAAGAAAGGAACCTCGATAGATCCTTTGTCTGTAACAAAATTACAACTGGCCAACTGTAGTTACTGTATTTGCAAGCTTTTTTTATGGAAATGCTATCTTTTCTGTATGATCAGAACATAAGATCACATGTCAATGTGATATAAATTATATAAGTGAATAAATTATATGATAAGTCAATGATATAAAAAACGATTAATTGGACAGTGACACATTTTTTGTTATTTTGGTTCTGCACTTGACAATGAGGTTCAATGGTGCAATGGTTCAATGGTGCTCACTGTATGTGTGTGTGTGTGTGTGTGTGTGTGTGTGTGTGTGTGTGTGTGTGTGTGTGTGTGTGTGTGTGTGTGTGTGTGTGTGTGTGTGTGTGTGTGTGTGTGTGTGTGTGTGTGTGTGTGTGTGTGTGTGTGTGTGTGTGTGTGTTCCAACAGAGATGATGGACTGTCCCATCAACTTGTTAGTCCATGAGCCAGACCCTCAAATTTTGGCCATCATGCCCACTTGGAGGGACGATGTCTCATAGTGATTTTTTGGATGGTATATGTCCCTAGTATTAGAAAATGTATGATAGCATTGCGGCAATGGTAGCTTTCTATGTGCTATCACTCATTTTTTCATCCCTCCATCATTATTTGTTTTTCGTGTTTTTCATCATTTTTCAATTAAAACTCATATAAAAACACTTAACCAATGCAGAATATGATGAAGCCATATGTGTCTGGAAAGCTTACAATCTCATCTATCCAATATTATTATGATCGGGACCCTGAGATCAATAGAACTTGACCTTTCACCTCTTATGATGTAAGAAGGCAATTTCGCAATGCCTGTAAAAAAAAAGCTTATTAACTATCTACAGTTTTGTGTGGTGCTACCCATAGTAGTGTAAGTTGAAAGAACACAAAATAAGTTTTAAAATGATGTATGATATGTATATCAGCAGAAATAACCCACTTCATGAGAAGAATTGTAACTTGAGGCTTCAGAATTTTGATGGAATGCTTGGGGGGCTGCATTGGAATCTATAGACTATAGGATTCTAATTAAAGGGAAATCCCACCCTGGGTTTTCTTTTATTTGTAGAAGAGTCCTCCTGATTATAATTAGCTCTCAGCCAACTCTCTGTCCCATTATCTCATTCAGTAACAATGTTCAGATCACACATATGGATTCACATGCAAGATGCACTGCATCTTTGTTATTGTTGTTGCCATGGAAATTAGCATGTTAAAATTAAAACTACAGAGCAGTCTGTAAGCATTGGGACAGTGACACAATTTTGTGGCATGATGAAGGTTGTGGTTTTGGGCTGTTAATAGCACCCTGCTATTTTTTGCCCTGCAGTAGGCCTACAACTTGAGAGGCTGATGTATTCACAAGCTGTGAACAATCCTGAATCGGAATTTTGAGGGTTTTCTTAAAGTTGTAACTGACAATTTCAGAGAAATATGAATAATATAATTGGTACATTGACGACTACCACTAGGGGGGCACTGTGGACAGGGAATATGCTGTGTGTTTGTGCTGAAAGAGTACATTGCGCTTGAGACAGCATTTGTTGTAGTTATAGCCAAATGATTATTATTTTTAAAAGCTAAAGGTTGTAAATCTATTTGAGAAACTAATATTAAAGTCGGTAGGCTAAAGTTCATGTATAATAGTTAATTAATTTAATGATAATAGTTTAATGTAGAATCTATTTATTTATTCTTATTACATTTTATAAGTTGCTGATTATTATATTTATTGCAATTATAAAATGTATATTTGTTCTTTGTTTTGTTTGTTAATAATAAATACATTACATTTTTTTTAAATGATTGCTAAAGTACTATCATGCTTTTTTTCATCTGGAAAATTTTAAATGACACTGAAAAATTATGTTCTGCTACATTTAAATTCATCCAGTTACGTTCAGCTATCGCCTATTTCAGAGGTGGAAACAGTGCATACCCAAGGCATTTGTAAATAAACTTACTTTCCAATGTATTGTATCATTTTATACTTAACATGAGCATTATGTTCATTAAAACAATTGAACATTTGTTGTTTGTCCTCCAATTATTTCATTGACAAACGGCAATGACTGCAGTAGCACTGCTCGGTTTCCAATGCTACGTTTATCTATCCTGTGAACAAAGAGAAGCTACGCAGCTTTGAGCATACTCTCTCATGCATGCGCTCTGTGTTATTCCCATTGTTTGTGTGTGTGTGTGTGTGTGTGTGTGTGTGTGTGTGTGTGTGTGTGTGTGTGTGTGTGTGTGTGTGTGTGTGTGAGTGAGTGAGTGAGTGAGTGAGTGCGGGGGTCATCTTCTAGACGCGGGGTTTGTGTCGGCCAATCTGGGGCCGATAAGCTATCTTTGATTCAGCTTCCACTCAGACACACATGAGCAACACGTCTAGCTAGCTTGCAGTCTCACTGGGTTACCTCATCCGTATCCAATACGGGGCCGATACATCACAATGCCGATGGAAACGGAAATAGGAGGGAGCAATCTCGCGGTTCACTAAGAAGGATCGAAGGATGGAATTTGTCTACAAATAAGGTAGGTAGCCATAGCATACAAAGGCTTACCTTTAGAGCGTTTTATAGGTAGGCGTATTAGTTTGTTCTGGCCCACCGCGGCTGCTAGCTCAGTCACTGTAAGCAATCGTGTCAGGCAATCTGCTGTTTTTATGCAATGGCCCGCCACGGCTACAGCCCAATGTGCTCTGGTAGTCTATATGCAATCATGTCAAATCAATTTATCTGCTGTTTTTATGTTATGGCCGTCACAGGTGAGGGGGCTGTAGCTGAAATGGACCAGTGTACACGGACCACTGGTCAGTATCACTAGGGGCGCTGGAGAGAAATGGACCAGTGTACACGGACCACTCCGAGTGGTCCGCGAGTGGTCTGTGGAAAGACCTACTGGTCCTTGGACCAGTAATACATTTTATATAGCGCTTTTCATTTTACAGAAAAAATCACAAAGTGCTTTACTAAGGGAATTACTGCAAACAGAGAAACGGACAGAGCATAAAATTGCTACCAATTTTAAATAAAATAAATAAAATAATAAATATAGCTGCAAGCAGCGATTCCCGGGGACCGAGCGGCATTAGCAGCATTTGTCAAACACAGAAACCGTAAAATGGTAGACAACTCGAGACAGGGTTGACCCAAAATACAAATATTTGTTTCTAATCAGGGCTTTTGCCATTGTTGATGGTATCTTAACCCGAGTCTTTTAAGTACATGTGAAACAGTGAACAGTTAATACTGTTAAATTTCTTAACTTTTGCAAAAAAAAGGTGTTTCTTAATGTGAAAACAACATTAAAAGAAGCATAGCATTTGCACAATAGTTTTGCAAAACATTAACTTAGCCATTGGTACCAAGCTGGAATTGAACCGCTGACCACATACATGGAAAGCCAAGATTGTATCCACTAGGCCAAAGTAGGTTAACAGAAATGAGGAGGCCAAATAAGACTTGTGTGTTGCGGTATCAGATTGTTTTGGCTTACTGACTTCATAATTCAAACAGATAACAGGTAATATTGTGAAATTTCTTAGCCTTTGCAATAAAAAGAACATTCTTACAATGACGTGCACATTGTGTGCCTCAAAAAAACCACCGACCTACTACACGGTAGTCAAATGCCTTAACCACTAAGCTACAGGAACTTTCACAGTTGGTATAGTAGGTAGACGACCTGTTAAGCAGAGATAGTGTACTTGGCGGATGGCATACCTGCCATCCCAACATTTGTATTTCTTTAGTGCCACCACGCAGATTGATTGGGTTAAAACTGCAGGGCTCAAGTCTTGATCTAACTCTCAATCAACCCACCAAGTTTCAGAACTTTATATCAAACGGTTTTAGAAGTACTAGCATTTATGCGATAAGCCACACCCAATGCAAAATTCATTGGCTTCTCATTCGGCCAATTTTTGACATACGCCTTAGTAAAGTAATGCATGTATGTAGTGATGCGGGTTGAGTACCTTGAACAGGTTTGGTGCAAATTGGTCTAATTCTGTAGGAGGAGTAGCATTTTAAGTGTTTTACAAGAAATGCTAATTAGCGGAAAATCCAATACGGGTAACTTCAGGGTTCCTTTAAGCAAATTTGTTCAGTCTGAGCAGAGGGACCTCTATACCACATTTTGTGACTCTATATAAAACGGGGCGTATGCAGTGGGCGTGTCAATGTTTTTTTTATATTTTCTTATATTTGGATCTATATAGCGGCTCTATTGGGTTGAAACTGCAGAGTTCAAGTCCACATGTTACTCTTAATAGATCTACCATGTTTCATAACTTTCTGTCTGATTTTGGAATTATTAGCATTTTGTGATAAGTCACGCCCACTGAAAATTCATTGGCTTGTCATTCAGCCATCTTTTAAAATATCAGAATTCTGTATATAACTTTTATGAAGCATGGTCTAAGGAGTTCGTCAACTGGGTATCATGTAAATTGGCCAAATTTTGTAGGAGGAGTACCATTTTAAGTGTTTTACAAAAAAATGCTAATTAGCGGAAAATCCAATACGGCTGACTTCATGGTTCCTTGAGGCACATTTGTTCAACATGAGCAGAGGGACCTGTACACCACATTTTGTGACTCTAGGTCAAACGGGGCGTCGGCAGTGGGCGTGTCAATTTCACAATATTTTCACGTGCACTACAGCGCCACCAACTGGCTTATCGCCACCAAATTTGGTGAGGGCTTGTGAGATGCCAACTTCTAACTATATGCCAAGTTTCATGAGAATCAGCCAAGTGGTTAAGGAAAAACACAAAGAAGTAATAAATGATTACATTTAACCTCTTGCTGCCAAACGCCCCCTAGCGGTAACGCAGGCATGATGGAAATTATTAAATTATACATTTAATTAATTTAATAATATATAATAAACTGCTCACCTCAATATTTTGATTAAATATCCTTAAGATATATCAATTCCTTCTGGGAAAGTGGTTTTTAAGCCCAAAACGTTGAGTTAAAACTTTGTAAATTACGTTGGAAACAACGACCTAATTCGCAAACATGTATTGCAGCTTGATGTCACACCATAAACAATGTGCTGGTAAACTGTTCTGCTTAATTGTATTTCACAAAACTTTGCTTTGAAAAATCGTTATACCTTTAGACTTCAAGAAAAAATACTTTAAAACTTTCATACGGCTGCACATGATTTTTTTTCACATTTTAAACCGACTGGCTCAATTATGAGTAGTTCAGTTTGGCGTTGTGAAACTCAGCCAGTTTCTGGAGTACCAATCCCGTGGCTTAGTATATTTTAGCCAAAGCGGTTTTGTACTTTACTGCACAGTTATATGCAAAACCGTCGTCAATTGGGTGTATTTCTTTGACTGATAGCACAATAGGCCTATCTGAAGTGGGAAAATCTCGCATCGACCCGCCTCCACTGCAAGTGTTATTTGTTTTCCATTGGGTTTTTAAACTGTCTGTCAAATATTACAGCCAATAGCGAAGACTCTTATCTTTCAGACAAGCCCTCATTCAACACAATGGGTTAGGTTGTCACATAGGTACAATTGTGCGTAAGTGGAGGCGGCATCTAAGCGTACCAAGATGGCGCAGAGTGTTTTTAGCTTGTAGCAGCTAGCTACATTCCGTTTAGCAAAGTATGATTAATTAGGTAACGGCGGCTGTTCATCTTTTTACTTTACAGTCTCTTTCATACAGTTTTTGGTTAGTTATGTCTAGGTTATTCAGGCGTTTCTCCGTGCAGCAGGTCCTAGCCTGAAGATGTTTTTGCGATGTTGTCTCAGTGACGCTGAGTGGTAAGGCAACATATTTTTTTGCCGGTATACCAGTGCGAATTCACTGTTATGTATAAAACGAATCCCTCTGAATTAAATGAATACAGCTAACATTACTATATTGTAACAATGGAAAGCTAGCCAGCAAAATTACACATAGCAGCTGGCTATCTATTTGTGTCTGAGACGAGCTGTTCCGAGTTTCTTTTGAATGACATGGCGTCTGAAGGGTTTGTTTAGAAGTTTTTGTTCCACATTAGTAAATTCTGTATGCAGTACAGCAGGCTGTGCAGGTAAACGAATGAGCAATTTATGCATGACGTAACATGAGGGAGAGATATGTTGAGGATGAGTTTGTTGTTGATTATTATGCAGGGGTTTATTTTATGTAGGAAAGTGGTGTAGATTTGATCCCGTTTAAATATAGTTGGACTCATTTCTGGTTAATGGGGCTCTGGTGGAATACAAGATTCACTCTGCTGCTACATGGGTTTGGAGAGCTTTTTGGGGACCACTGGTAGGCTAGTTAGTTGTGTAATATGAAACACACCAAAAACACATCTAAAAATGAATTTTTATTGCCAATTATCAAATTTTATTGTAAAACTTAAAAAAATAAATCATATTGAGACATTTCTAGAACCTTGCCATTTTGCACAATTTGGCACAATTTGTGCCAACTTTGGTAACCGAAATGCTTCACCTGAAAAAAAGCTCTGTAGAATTTGAATGGTTTGAGATATTGACACCATATTTTTAGCAGAGATTGGCAGCATATTGAGGAAAGAAGAGTTATTTCCTCCATAGCTCTTGTAGCTCATCAGGTAATAAATTTGAATGTAGGTACCCGTTTTTTAGTTTTTCTGTACATAAATTGTTGTAATTAAGTAGCAAAAAGTGTATGTATGAATTATGACTGCTTAGTCATAATATTGCAGTTCTCTGTTTTAATAAAAGCTATCATATTTGTAGCCTTTACAGTTTTTGAGATAAACAGCTTTGTTGGTCACTAGTAAAAATAGGCGAGAATTGGTATATTTTGCCCTTGGTATTAAGAGGTTAAGCCAAAATGTTGGCAAATTCAAGATGGTGCCCACCCAATTAGTAAAGATCTCTGATCCAAATCCGGGTCTTTGTCTCTGTTGCAAGTTTTACATCTCTGCAAAAGAACAGTGATTTTTAGTGAGTTTTTAAATATTTGTTTATATTTGGAACTCTATAGCGCCACCACGTGGCTCGATTGGGATAAAACTGTAGAGGTCAAGTCTTGATGTTACTCTTAACAGACCTACCAGGTTTCATAACTATCAAATCGTTTTGGAATTATTCGCATTTTTGTGATAAGCCACGCCCAGTGAAAATTCATTGGCTCGTCATTCGGCCATCTTTTAAAATATCAAAATTCAGAATATAAATCTTATGAGGCATGGTCTAAGGAGTGTCTCTACCAGGTTTCATCTCAATTGGTCAAATTTTGTAGGAGGTGAGATTTGATAGATCAAGAGTGCCCCCAAGCGCATAGGGTAAGAACAGGTCATATAACATATTTATTTTTTGCCTAATTTGTTATTGGATAAAATAAGATATTATGAAAAGGTGTTACCACATATCATTGGTGTATTAGTAACGCAAAGGAGGAGTTATGATATTGTATAAACTAATGTTTGTTATTGTTCGGGGAATTCCGAATCCTCTGCGTAGGTTTGTGGTTTTCCCATGTTGAATCAACGTTTGACCATTTAATAAAAGATTAAATTTAATAGAAGATTCTGCTATTTCCTTCATCTTTATCTTGAGAATCCTTCCACTCGAAACCCCATCTCAAATTGAACTTAATGAGGAGGGAGTCAAAGGACTTCGCTCCGCATATTTGGCGAGCCAGCCAGGAGTCCAAGATCCCGGGAAGGATGCAGGAGGGAACCAACAGCGTGCGGTGTTTTATCTTCAAGTTAGAGACCGGTCAATAGTGAGAGGTAAGCAGACACCTTTTTCATAAAAAGTCTGCAGAGAGGAATTACCCGCACTCCGTTGGCCCCAAGTGTGGTCCTACACTGGTGACGGGGCTCCAGTGGGTGAGTGGATTAATTGATATTGATTATACATAAGTTAATTTATAATTTAAATTAATAAGTAAATAGAGAGGATAAATAGGTAGAAAAATTATTGTGATGAAGTGAAATAAGCAGAAGTGTTGTGTGATATTTTGTGATTTGAGCTCTGAGTGTGATATTTTGTGATTTTTGAGCGCTGAGAAAAAGGAAAAAGTTTGAGCTCTGAGAAAAAGTTTGAGCTCTGAATATGACAACACTGTGGGGGAGCAATGGGCTCCAAGTTAGCTAACCAAAAACTCTGAAATATAGAGCAATTCCGGGTTGTGGGTCGCGTAGAGGTTGTGTGTAAAGGGACGCCTTTCCCTTCAAAGTCCGCCACAAACGGTGAATAGAGTGAAGCAGTTGAAAGATACTGCCACTGCTATATTACGGTAGGGACAATTAGGGAAGCAGTGTTGTGAGAAAATAAAAAAAATTTAAAAAAACTATTTTTTTTAAAGTTATGTTGTGTGGCCAAATAATTTACTATTGTTCATAATACTATAGTTTTTGTTATAATTTTTTGTAAATAGTACTATATGTATATACATATATCTCAATTAATCAAATTAGAACAAATAGATCCATTGCACGGGTTGTACAATCAAACTGAACATAATCGATTAAACAATACTGTAACAGGAGAACAATAGAAAAAAGATAAGGTGTGCTAACATTATATGAGAATTTGTTGTATTTTGGATATGCTGTATATAATGCTGAAGGAAATTATGTAAATAACAGGGTTTTACTTAGATAGATAGTACTCCACTAGAAAAGTGGAAATATTATGTGTCTGTTATTGTGTATGTTATTGTGGGAAAAGATACAGTGGGAGAATAATTAACATGAGAACAGTTATATGGAGTAAAATCTCTGTGCTGCCATTCAGGGATTGATAAATTCCTACCCAAGGCCATAGAAACAGGTGAAACATTTGAAATATGTTTAGACTGGTGGGCAGACGGAGCCGTTTGGCTGGAGTGTACCCCAGTGAGGGAATTGAGAACTGAAGAGGTAGAAGGGGAAGTTGAGCAGGGGCATTCAGGGGGAGGAGCCACACGAGTCACAGTCACTAAGTGGGAACTAACAGGATTAAAGGTAAAGGCGTGGCTACCAAGAACAGAGTGGTCCCCTGAATTATAAAAATAATAAGAATAAATCAATTAAGAAGAAATTAATTCTTTTTATTTTTTTAATTTAATTTATTATTTTTTTATTTTTAATTTTAAAAAGAAAACATGGAGGCAAAGTTATTATAGTTGTAAGTTTTTCATTTAGTTTTTATTTTTTTATTAGTTTTTAATTTCACTTTCTAATTTATAGGGAGAGAAATTAAATATTGGTTTTGAATGTTTTAAATTACTCTATATGCAATCCAGATTTCAGATCGCAGATCAGGAAGAGGATCAGAAACTAAAACTAAAAAGAATTCATGATTCATTTTATTTTTATTTCAGTTCATTTTGCACCACTACAGTACAGTTTTAGTTTAGTTTTAGTTTTAAAAGTAACTTTAATTTTTATTTTTATTTCAGTTAACTAAAATGTTTTTGTTTTTATTTTTTATTTTAGTTTCAGTTTTAGTTTTACTTTCAGTTAACTAGAATAAGCTTGCATGGGCTAAAGAAAAATAAGGATTTGAAAACGCGGAAGGGCGAGACTGTAAAGACACCTCTCTCCTGCATGAGTGAATTATTTCAAACAGACTATGAGAAGACTATGAAAAATTGGGAAAAGTGGACAAGAGGTGGTCCCTTGGTATGGCCTAAGGAAGGCACTTTTGGGCTTCAATACCTGCAATCAGTGGAAACAATTTTGTGTAGTAAGGAGAGTAAGAGCCGGAAAGGAAAGTTGCGAACTTACAGAGCACAGCTAAATCAATGGAAAAATGAGTCTTTCAGACGGAGAGCGACTGTGGAGAAGAAGGAGGGGCACCAGCCGAAAGTGAACCCCCAGCCAGCAGCATCAGAGAGACCACCAGAAGGAGGATGGCGACCGGCGAATGGAGCTACAGGCCTGTATCCCCTATTGAACAGCACTGGGGAACAAGAAGATTTGAGCCAGGGGCCTGAGACTACTGTGAGGATGAGACCAGAGTTGATGAAAGTGAAAGGGACCCTGGAAGTAGAAGGTAATTTGGAAACCGTTTTAATAAGATCAAAAGTTACAGCAGCAGGCCCAGAGGAAGGAGAATCAGAGACAGCCCAGAGTGACAGCCGAGGAAACGAGGGAAATCCCGCAAATAGCACACCATTCCCACGCCTCCACACACCTCATGATGGGCCAGAGAATCAGGGAATGACAAGTTGCAAGAAAGAAACAGTCAAGTCGTCGGGGGCACGTGAATCTGAAAGGAGCAGCAAGCTAGGATGTGCCACCAGATATCAACAGGCAATGAAAGAAGCAGAGGGAGGTGAGAAGTGAGAAGATGTGAGAATGTGAGAAGTGAGAAGAAGGTGTGAGAATGTGAGATGTGAGAAGAAGAAATGAAGAAGAAATGTGAGAAGAAGAAACGAAACCGAAAGGAGAAGCAAGAAGAGCTGGAAGAGACCCAAGGAGAGGAGAATATGACATCAAAGGAAAAGTGAAACTAAGGTCAACTGCCATTCCCAAAGATGAATCAAGCTCCTCTAATAGTGAAGACTCAGATGAAAGTGCAATAAGGAAGAAAAAGAAAGTGACAAAGGAAATGCTGAAACAAACCCTAAAGGAGGTGGAAAAAAAAGCAGAACAAGCATTCCTGCGCGAAGGAGGGTACTCGCAGCAACGAGTTCAAGAATTGAAGCAGGTCTACGATATCAGTAGTGATATCCAGAACAATGCCAGCAAAATCCTCAGGAGGATCGGCAGAAGAAGAAGAGCACCTGATCGATACATCCCAGGGGAAGAAGGAGATGAAGAGGATGAAGAAACCTTCCTGGCACCATTGCAAGTCCTACCCCAACCAGGGAGACAACAGCCACTCACTAAGTACACCCCATGGTCATCAATGGACCTGGAGAACATGGTCAAGGATTTACCGAAAATAACAGAGGGAGCAGGACCATGGATAGCGAGGGTAGAGATGAGGACGACTCACCTGCCCCTGTGTATGGGAGATGTTAAGCAGCTACTAGTAAGATGTGTGATCCATGATTTTATCAACAGAATGCAGGAGACATGGAAAACAAACATGGGACAGCCATTTGATGCATCACAAGGAACATCGACAATGTTCTTTCACATGTTGTGTAAAGCATTGCCCGAACCAGTGATAAAGGCCCTAAGCAAGGTTGTGGGGCTTTCCCAGGAGAATTGGGATAAACAAAGAGCCCATCTTGTCCACCACATGAAGCTGCACAGAGAAAGTAGGAAGACCTCAGAAGGGCAGAATAAATCTCTAAAGAAGAAACTGTTACTTCTCCAGATAGCCGACAGGGAGAGAGAAGATCAGGGAATTCAAGCAGCAGTGATAACCCAGCAGATACAGGCACCCCCACCCTCACAACAAGTCCAAGGAGGACAGGGCCCATCCATCGAATGGGCTGGACCAAATTTCCAAAGGCCAGTGTTCCCATGGACGAACCAGGGCCAGTGGCAGCAGAAAGACTGCTGGAGATGCGGAAAGATGGGACACTGGGCGAGGAACTATCACAGAGGAAGAGGATTCCAATCAAGAGGCCGCATGAACCAAGGAGCAAACCCTGGGTGGTGGCCATCATACCCGCCAATGCCATCATATCAAGGACCCGAGAACCAGATAGCAATGACCCCACAGAAAAACATGTATGGGCAGCAGCAGGAGGGATGGCAGCCACAGCAGCCACAACAGCCACAACAACAATGGGGAATGAGTCCCTAACAGAATCCCCTTCAATAGGGATGCCTTGAGAATCCTACACCCCTAGGAGCAGAGGGAGAGTGTGAAGCAAAGGAAATGCTATCTATAACATCCAGCTATGCCACAAATTAACCACAAATTGATATTCTCATAAGAGGGAAAACATGCAACTTTTTAATAGATACAGGGGGCAACAGTACACTTATCAGAGACTGCCTCAAGGATATGTAGAATCCCCTAGCCTATTCAATCAAATGGTCAGAAATGACCTAGCGGACTTTGCGCCAAAGGGGGGAAGCACTCTCATCCAGTACGTGGACGACCTTCTCCTATGCAGCCCAAGTATGACCGCATGCAAAGAGGACAGTAAGAAACTGTTACAAGAACTGACACTAAAAGGCCACAAAGTATCCAAGTCAAAGTTACAGTTTTGTCAAGAACAAGTGCAATACCTGGGTCATACTCCTAAGGAAGGGAGCAAAAGTATTTCAGCAGAACGAATTGAAGCAATTACGAAGGTGCCCAGACCGAGAACGGTGAAAGAAATGCAGAGATTCTTAGGAATGACGGGGTACTGCAAAAAGAGGACTCCAGAGAAAGGGCTGGCAGCAGCCGCCTTTGCAGTAGAGAAGGCAAGCAACGCCAATAACGGCAGGGCATGAAGTTACCCTGTATGTGTCACATGCAGTAGAAGCACTACTCAGTAGAGGGAAATCGTCCCTAACTTATCGGAGAGTATCAGGATACGAGATCCTACTCACACAGCCAGGATTGACCATTATCAGATGCAAAGCTGTGAACCCAGCGGAATTAATGATGACCCCAGAAGAAGGCCAACCACATGAATGTGAGAGTGGTGGAAGCAGAAGCAAGAGCAAGAGAAGACCTACACCAAGAACCACTGGTGGCTCCGGACCACGTGTTCTTTGTGGACGGTTCATCATCCTTTGATCCCCACACAGGAAAAAGGAGAGCCTGATATGCTGTAGTACGACAAGAAGGGCCATGGACATATCAAACGATCAAAGAATCAGCTCTAAGCCCAGGGACAAGTGCCTAACAAGCAGAACTGGTAGCCCTAGCAAGAGTCTGTAGAAGGGGTACAGGACACACCGTTAATATCTACTGTGACTCAGCATATGCTTGTGGGGTATATAGTACACATTTTGGGGAATATGTGCAAGACGAGGGTTTCTCACTGCAGGGGGAAACCGTATAAAAAAACATTTTTGAGGTAAAAGAACTGTTGGAGGTCATGAAACAACCCGTAAAAATTATAATTATAAAGTGCGGAGCACATACAGGCGGAACAGACCTTGTGTCAGCAGGAAACGATTATGCAGATAAAGCTGCTAAACTAGCAGCAGAGGAGTTGGAGTACTGGCCTACAGCAGATCAACAGGTGTTTCTGAATGTAGAAGCACAAGAGGCTTCTACAATGTCAGAAAAGGTGGAATGGGAAAATAGAGGATGTGGGTTAGATAAGTCTACAGGAATATGGCGGCAATGTACAGGGAAAGCAGGGAAAGCAATCGCACCAAGCGCAGTAATAGAGGTCATTTGCAGAGCTGCCCATGGTGTTGGCCACTCTGCAAGGGGGGAGATGATGAGAGAAATACAGAAAAATTGGTTTATACTAACATGATATCAAGATGCAAAATTTGGCAAGAGAAATTTTACCCAGATTCGGGGTCTGTCAGACCCTGAGCAGCGACAATGGTTCTAAAAACTAAATTACAGAAAATATGTAGGCAAACAGGGATGAGATGAGTACAAGGTCTACCATTAGCACTCATGGCCATGATAAATAGTCAGAATAGATTTATCCATTTGACACCCCATGATCACACATATTACATACACTGACTACATGAAGAAAAGAACAACTCAAAGGGGACATAATAAAGCCCCAACTGACTAAAGGCCCTTAGGATACATTTACATTTACATTACATTTATTTAGCAGACGCTTTTATCCAAAGCGACGTACAGTAAGTGCGTACAGAGACATCATCAAGATCTACAGAACAGACAAGGCAAAGCACATCCTTCGCATAATGTAGCAGCTATCCCTAGCAATGAACGTCGACTGTAGTTCACAGTAAGCTGTGGGCAAATCAGCAACACCACACTTCCATTCCAAATACTAGTATAAACTATAATAAACAGACAGGAAAACACAGGGAACTAGTAAACAGGGAACTGATATTCCTAGGTGAGGATATCAGTCAAGGTGGAGTCTGAAGAGGTGTGTCTTCAGGCCTCGACGGAATGCAGGCAGGGTTAGAGTAGAATGTAGGGGAATGGGAAGTTCATTCCACCACTGAGGAGCTAATGTGGAAAAACTCTGCAGTCGGAACAAGCGAGAGCCTTTGACACAGAGGGGGGGAAGTGCCAGTCGCCCTGCTGTAGAAGAGCGAAGTGGTCGAGCAGGAACATAGTTCTGGATTAAGTCCTGCAGGTAGACGGGGCCTGTCCTATTGGCTGCAGTGTAGGCCAGGGTCAGAACTTTGAACCTGATCCTGGCTGCAACTGGCAGCCAGTGGAGAGACCTCAGCAGGGGGGATAGATAAAACAGACACATAAATAGATTAAGGAAAAGGGCGAAGTTAAGAGACGCCTGAGTGAAGTGCTAGTAACCTCTCCTCAGGCTTCTTAGAATATGGGCTCCTAAGAAGAGGAAGAAGACATTACAAGTATAATCCAATTCTTTTTATATAATCTTTGTATAATTATAGCGAATCAAAATTAGATGATCATTAAAAATCATTAAATACAGTAGCTTTTTGATTAACTTTTGATATTTTTGATTAACGTTTTGATATTCTTGATATTTACTGTTTGATAGATCATCTGTTAATTGTTAATTAGAGGAAATATTAACTTAGGTAAATTATGCATGAAACTAATCAACTACAAATTTATTTTTATCATACAATACTAATGTCATAGTATCAACAAGAGAGTGTGAGACCGAATGGTCTCAAAGGGGGGAATGTGGAAGTAAGCTGTTTTGTGAAACTGTTCCGTAGGCCCAAGAAAGCCTCATATGCAAACTTATATAAATAATTAAATAATACAGTCAAGATCTAGTGGAAAAGTACTGAGATGGGGAGTTGTGAGAGGGTGCAGGATAGTTCTCTGTCAGCAAGGACGAGGGCATCTAGCACACCAGTTGTTTTCCTCCTGTGTTCCATAACTAAGCTGATAAGATAGATCATGCTGACCGAACAGGTGGGAAAAGAATAAAAATAAGGGGAATTAAGGAGAATTTCATGGTCTGATTAAAAAGCACGGGGGGAGAGTTCACAAACAATTTTATTTGATAGATCAAGAGTGCCCCCAAGCGCATAGGGTAAGAACAGGTCATATAACATATTTATTTTTTGCCTAATTTGTTATTGGATAAAATAAGACATTATGAAAAGGTGTTACCACATATCATTGGTGTATTAGTAACGCAAAGGAGGAGTTATGATATTGTATAAAGTAATGTTTGTTATTGTTCGGGGAATTCCGAATCCTCTGCGTAGGTTTGTGGTTTTCCCATGTTGAATCAACGTTTGACCATTTAATAAAAGATTAAATTTAATAGAAGATTCTGCTATTTCCTTCATCTTTATCTTGAGAATCCTTCCACTCGAAAACCCATCTCAAATTGAACTTAATGAGGAGGGAGTCAAAGGACTTCCCTCCGCAGTACACTGGTCTGTGTACAGATGTTTTAGTATCTAGCATCTTAGCTACTATAGCAAATGAGGAAGCAATGATGAATAGCCTACAGCAATAAATGCATAAACAAATAAAGTAAAGCAAAAATAAGGAAATATGTATCATTACATGTGAAATAAATAAATAGTGTAACATCTGCCATTTCCCTCCAGTCCACCTCCCTATCGTTTCCTTTGTATTCCCATTCCTTGTGTTTCATGTCATGTTTTTTCAGTTTACCCTGTTTGTCTCTGTCCTGTGTATTTGTTGCAGGCTGCGCATGGTTCCCATTTAGTTCCTTGTTTCACCCCTTGATTTGTTAGCTTATCACTTTCCCGCTCACTCACATTCCTCACTCCTTTCAGTTATTCAATTAGTTCCTTCATCTGTTCCCTCCACTATTTAGTTTCCCCTCTCACGCCGTTTCGTTGCAAGTTCGTTTTCTCTGCCCCATTTGAGATCACTCCCGGCCTTTCTGATTATTATTCCTGTTGGTCTCGTAACCTGTTTTGTTCTGTTCCTTTGTCCAGCCCGTCCAGCCTGCCTCCTGCCTGACCCAGCCAGCCCTCACCCGTCACCTGCCCCGCTTTACTTTGCCCAACCCTGTATCCAGCCTTCCTCCCTTTATTCGCCCTTTGCCTCCATTTGTTTGCCTTGGCTCTAATAAATATTCTCCCTCGTGGAGCTTTTGCATCGAGTTCTGTCTCAGAGTCTTGCATTTGGGTCCAGTCCTGTACACTGCCATAACAAAATAGGCTAATATTGCCTAACCTACTTGATCAGTCCTGTTCCTATTCTGACGCTGCTGCTGTCTGTAATTTTGTAGTGTGTTAGAGCAGTGTTGCCAGATGCCTGAATTAATCCCCCCCCAAAAAATAGTTTTTTTTCTGAAAATCCCCCATCATTCAATTGGTCCCACACAATTTTATCACAATTTCCCCCCAAACCTCCTTTTAAAATCCCCCATCTGTCATTGACTCCTATACATTTTTTCTTTGAAACATCCCTTAATTTAACCCCCCCACCAGTCTGGCAACTCTGGTATCAGCCTGTCGCCCACGGTACGGTAGGCCTACGGGGGTCAAATAGACAAACATTTTTAAACAGTGTGCCGTTCATTTTTAATTTATATTTAGTCTTTACTATTTACGTGTAGACTATTTTATCCACTAAATTCGTTGGAAGAATACGATGTAGGCTAGGCCTATTTATCCTTTAGCTGACGTAACGTTATATCATCAGATAGCGCTACTTTCACTTCCAAACGGTAGATAGCCTATAACCAGTCATGGTAAAGCGTGTTCTAAAAAAATCTGCATGCCGTCTTGTTGAATGAATGAGTGAGCTCTTGCGATTATGCTAAGGCTAGTCACATGGCATGGAGTTTCCTCCAGTTATTTTGGGCTTCTGTTTTTTAATATTCTGTAAGGAAATTGTTTGTATAGCCTATTTATGTATGGAGGTAGATAACACCTGTTAGTAGTAGTAGATGTGTTTGTGAGGCGTGTTTGTCTCTTGTTGAGTTCATCCTCAGATCCATGAGCAATATTGCGACATCAATGTCATCCAGATCGTCTATTCATGGTTGAATATTTAATATTTTAGCAGTGTGATATGGTACAGAGGGCATTGGGCCAATCAAAAAAGCAAGTTTTTTTTTTTTTTTTGTAGTAAAGTTTGATTTACAATTCAGTGTTTGTCATTGTCCACATGAACAATTGTATATGCATGCCTGGACATATGTAATATCAGTGAAATACCTTCTTTTTTTTCTTTTGTCACTGCACAAACAGTGGCATGGCTGCCAGGTCCTTACAAAATGTCTAGCCCAGGGGTGGGCAATTCCAGTCCTGGAGGGCCGGTGTGTATGCAGGTTTTTGTTCCCACCAATTACCCCAGCTAAATGAGCTAATTGGCTGTTTACACCAACACTGATAGATTAGATCACATTAAAATGTTTAATATATGGACACAAGAAGTATTCGGCTGTCATTCATGCGCTTATTAAGAATTGCAGCAAAAATGTCAGATGGCGTAAATATTAGGGATAATTAGGTAATTAAGGCCAGAAGTTGGCATGAAAACCAGAAACGGATACGGCCCTCGTTGCCCACCTCTGGTCTAGCCTAAGGTTAAATCTTGGCCAATTAAAAAAAAAAAGTTAAATTTTTTATTTTTTTATTTTTATTTTTATTTTTTTTTAAAGTATATTTTGGAGAACCACATTACATTTCTTCCACTTCTTGTTGAATAGCAAAATGTACTGACTCTTGAAAAGTTTAGAATGTTGTTACTCACACACACACACACAAAACCCACTTTACTGTAAAGACTGCATGAATAATATGTTGATAGCCTTAAATCAGAGATGGGCAACTCCAGGCCTCGCTGTATGCAGGTTTTTGCTGCCACCAATGACCAATTATTTAATTAGCCCAATCATTTACATTAACTGATATTTTAGCTAGATTCCGCGATATGAACAACAGCTGATGAATGTTCCTGTGCCTGTATGCATGTATTGTACCGTTTTATTCTGGTCTAATTTACGAGTGAGTTGGTGTTGGTGTCTATGACTAATTAGCTGATTGAGCCAGGGTTGGTGGCAGCAAAAATCTGCATACACAACGGCCCCGAGGCCTGGAGTTGCCAATACCTGCCTTAAATGATTGTCTTAGACTAGAGCAGTGGTTACCAAACTCGTTCCTGGAGTACCCCTGTGTCTGCTGGTTTTCGTTTAGTTTAGTTTGTTTAGTTAAAAAATTGTTACCTCTCATGTAGCCTAATTGTTTACAGTATAGCACAATAAGCAAAATGTGAACATGTGACTTTTATTCTTCATGGCATGCATAGCTATTTCTGACATAATTTCGCTTAAGAAATGATAAATGATCCCTCTCAACAAGAAAAGCGCATAATAAAGAAAAAATAACAGCTTGTTATAATTCTGGGATTGGAACTGTGGTTGGAATGAAATCCAGCATACACAGGGGTACTCCAGGACCGAGCTTGGAGTAGAGAAAAGCCTAATTTGACAGTTGAGAGAAGAGGTTGATGAGAAGCAAAGGTAAACAGAATAGAATACATTTTCCACCACTGGCAGTAAATTGTCCAACAAAATGCAAAAATAAATGCTGATGCAACTAATTAGTTTGGGGTTTAGTTTAGTTTTCATTTATCAAATGGTATAAGATGGTCCTAATCACTGCAATGGAAAAAAGCTGTCATTATACCAGTATTTAAAACAGGAAGTCAGGACAGTATGTGTAATTATCGCCCAATTTCTATTTTACCAGTACTGTCTAAGGTACTGGAGAAAATTGTGGCAGGGCAACTGGTCGAACATCTAGAGGCCAATCAACTCCTCCACCCTCAGCAGTTTGGCTTTAGACCAGGACACTCCACTGAAACGGCCAATTGTTGTTTTATTGAAAATGTAAAACAATTTCTTGATAGAGGCAATGTGGTGGGGGCTGTATTTCTGGACCTCAAGAAGGCCTTTGACACGGTCAACCATAGTGTGCTGTTAGCCAAAATGTCATCTTTTAATTTCTCTACCAAGTCAGTACAGTGGTTCTCATCATATCTCCAGTGCAGATCACAATGTGTCAAAGTTGACCAAATTAATTCTTCCTTTTTAAACAATAATATGGGTATACCGCAAGGTTCCATACTTGGGCCTTTGCTTTTTAGTTTATTTATTAATGACTTGCCCTCACACTGTCCAGCGGCCAGTTGCCAACTTTATGCGGATGATGCAGTCATATATGCAGCCGCCAAGACATCAGAACAGGCTGCGGATGCTCTGTCTGCATGTATGATTGACATCCAAAAGTGGCTTATGCAAAATCATCTAATACTCAATCTTCAAAAGACAGTCTCTATGTGTTTCTCACTGAAGAAAATTAATATGCAGGAAAGGTTTAAAATCCACTTAAAAAATGAAGAAATTAAATCAGTAACAGAAGTTAAGTATCTTGGATTAATACTGGATCCTCAACTCAAATTTGATAAACACATAATGAAGATTTTAAAAACAATAAAAAGCAACCTTAATTGTTTCAAATTAATTAGGAACTACATTCCAAATCAGGCAGCCCTGCTGTACATGCATGCTATGATCTTCTCTCACATTTCATATTGTGTTACAGTCTGGGCTCAAGCAGTTCCTTCTGCAATAAAGCAAATTGGTACTTTATACAATCAAGCCTTAAAGATCATGGATAAAAAGCAAATTCGCTGGCATCATTGTAACATCTTAAAGAAATATAATCTGTTGAGCTTTGACAGTTTCATCATCTTATGTTTTCTCAAATTATTTTTCAAATGTATCTATAATCTAGCCCCAGAGCCACTTTCAGTGTTTATTCGGAGACAAAACAGCAGCAGAGTCACCAGGAGCTCTACAAACTGTAACTGTAAAATACCTTACCGCAGAACAACATTCGGACAATCAGCTTTTTCAGTAAAGAGCGGTCATCTCTGGAATGGACTCCCGAATGAAATTAAACTGGTATCAGATAGCAGAATGTTTGTATCCATGGTTAAGAACTGGCTGAAAACAAAACAGGATTGTACCCACTTTTGAAATGCTGTAACTGTGTGTGTTGTGATGCGTGTTGAGAGGGAATATGTTGAGAGGAAATGAATGATGTGTGTTGAGAGGGAGTGAATGAGTGAGAGAGTATGTGCATGATGTGTGGGGATTGTGGAATTATGTGACTGTTTATTTGTGATTGTTTTTAAATAGATGTAATTTTGTATTATAGGTCTTAGATGTGGTTGTACTGTATTTTGGATTACATACTTAGTGTAATTGTTAGAAAAGCCCAACTAGGGACAGGAGTTGCAAATTAGCAATAGCTATAAACTCTTTGTGCAGAACATCAGTTGCTGTCATTGTACTGGAACTATGTTTAACTGCATTGTCCCTATCAAATAAACCAATAAAAAAAATAAGTGCGATACACCTTGCTCCGTGGATATTGATCCCTTTCAATGAAATGTCCTCCACAAAACCACAAAACATTCTAGTTGGTCTACTGTGGTCTACTTTATGCTCAAAATGTAAACTCCATGAACAACTTTGCCATATTTCCTCCCCTTGCTGCCTAAGCGAGGGTGTGGGGGTTTTGCAGTTTTTACAGCTTTTTTAAAATTTTGGCAAATGTAATGTTAGTGTTTTATTGTTAATGCCAAAAAATTATATAATAGATGGTATTTAGTGAGTGTAATTATTCACCTATTGGTAGATGTTTTTTCTCATGATTTCAACCACACGTTCATGAGCAATATCTCTGCATTGATGTCTTCTATCTTTCAATCATGGTTTGATATTATTTTTCTGCTGGTACGGAGGACATTGGTCCACTCAAAGATGTGTTTTTTATATTAATTTAATTTAAAATGAATGCAACATTTGTCAATGCCCACAAACATTCTCACTTCTGTGTTTCCTGTGGTTATCAGAACTGCAGAATCTGAATCTGCGCCCCAACTAGCGTGGAGTGTCACTACACAAACATTTTGAAGCCACAATGAGTATACACGTTTGTATGCGGCGCCGTGTTCGGCTGTGGCTCAGTTTCGGCTGAGTTCGCCTTTTCAAGTATACACCCTCAAGTATACACCTTGCAGAGGTGCAAGAAGGGCACATTGTCTGGTATAGAGTGCGTCTATGTTGGCTGACTGTTATAGCTGGTAATTTTCCATTGTGCTGTAACACTGAGACATTTTGCAAATTCTTATTTTTAGCACTATTCATACAGAGTCACAGAAGGGAAGCAGTTCTACCTCACCTCAGCCAAACACCTCTACAGCAGAGCTACAGCACAGGACTGAAATATTCCACACAGAACACAGAGCTAAAAAGCTCTTCCATCAGAAACAACCCTTAAAGTGATCATCCATATCTACTGCATATCTGGCAGCAAAGTGATGGTTTGAGGCTTGTTTGATACCTCAGACCCTTGATGACTGACAGCCATTTAACCATGTATTCCATACTGTTCCAGCATAATTTACAGCTAAATCTAGTCCCACCCCCAAATTCCCATAGAGATTCATTCAAATGTAGAGACGTTATAGTATCGCTTGTAAGAGTACCAGAAAATAAGATATCAAGAGTCTTTTGATGTTGTTGGGTCACAGACATCAAGTCATGGCATGCAAAGGATATGCGACCAAATATTAAAAATGATTACTTTAGGTGTATACTTGAAATGCAGGGGTGCCAATAATTGTGGCACACATGGTTTTGTTAAAAATAATTATTTCTTGATGAATTTACTTCAATTAAAGGTTGGATTTTTCTCATTTTTTCAGTGTGACCTTAAACTAATTCACCAAATGGTGAATTTTTTATAACCCAAGGTGCAGTTATGCAGGGTTTCTAGAATATAGATTCGATTTGTACATGAAAAATGTAATAGTTTACTCCTGCAGGAAACATTTGTAATGTATGAATTCCTGCTGGAATCCAACAGCATTGATAATTTTAGGGCAACATAGGAATCCTGTTGGACCTTTTTGCTGGACCTATTATTGTTTTCAGATGGTAAATCATACTGAGACAATAGTACTTTAATAGATTTTTTAAAAACCCATTAAAAAATAGTCTGCTTCTGTGCACGAAACCCAGGTTTTCAATTATAACCCCATCATCTTCAATTAATTGCCAAATCAAATAGATTAAACATTGTTTAAAAATATGAATATTTGTGATGCCATTCTATGGCTTGACCATATTGGCCATACATAGTGGAAAATCTACTGTGGGCCCAACATGGGCTGACCAGTAATGGGCCCACGTGGGGTAAGTGTGGGCAAGTCCAAGTGCAGGCTGCCCACAGATAACCCACATGGGGGCCCATAGGGGAAAATGTACTATGGGCCCAACATGGGCTGACCAGTAATGGGCCCACGTGGGGTAACTGTGAGCAAGTCCAAGTGCGGGCTGCCCACAGAAAACCCACATGGGGGCCCATAGGTGAAATATTGCTGAGGGCCCAGCATGGGCAAATCCACAGTGGGCCCACGTGGGATTAGTGTGGGTTTGCCCCTGCCCACACTTCCCACAATAAACCCACAGTGGGCCCACGTGGGATTAGTGTGGGTTTGCCCCTGCCCACACTTCCCACAATAAACCCACAGTGGGCCCACGTGGGCTTATTTGCTGGGTTGTTTTATTGCACTTTTGTGGGTGTTTTGTTCCACTACTTTCAATTACCCAGTCCCTCTGCTTTGCTGAATAAAATGAATGCTATTGTGTTACACATGTCCACTAGGTGGCATTCAGACACCTTTCAGTGGTAGTGTGTAGCCTATGTAAGTATGTATTTTCTTTTTGAATAAACCAATTCACAACACATAGCCTATACAGATGCATTTTTGTGTTTATTTAAAATGTGAAATCCATAGAAATAACATTAATCAACATAATCATAAAGTGCTCATTTGCTTAAGTTCATCTGATAGATATTTTTCAAATATTTCAAATGGCTAAAAACACAAGAAGAATCCAAATGCATCAATGCAAAACAGAAACAGTATCCCTATGCTGAATATAGTAAGCACTGATTTAATGGAACTGACGATCCCATAAGTGGAATACTGCAAGACAACGCAGCTGATAGGCCAGCAAATCACTTCGGATTTAATTGCCAGTAAAGGCTCCATTGACAGTGTTATTTCTTCAAGGTTAGTCGCTGAAATTCAGGGGAACTTGTGAACTAGGAAAATTGCCTAATGTACATCCCCCCCTTCTCTTTGTATTCCATTCAATCTTTATCACCTAGTAGCACCTGTCCTCTACAACCAACCTGCTGCACCTGACCTACAAGCGCAGTCCATACGTATTTGGACAGTACACAATTTTTGTTGTTTTGGCTCTGTACTCAGCACATTGAATTCGAAATGAAACAATGAATATGGGGTTAAGGTGCAAACTGTCAGCTTTAATTTAAGGGTATTTACATCCATATCCAGTGATCCATGTAGGAATTGCAGCCCTTTTTCTACATAGTCTCCATATTTTAGAGGACCAAAAGTAACTGGACAGATTATAATCTTAAATTAAATTGTCATATTTAGTACTGCAAATCTTTGCATTCGATGACTACCTGTGACCCATAAACATCACAAGAAGCTGGATATCTTACCTGGTGATGCTCTGACAGGGCTGTAGGCTACTGCAGACATCTTCAGTTCCTGTTTGTTTCAGGGGATTTTTGCCTTCAACAAGTGAAATGCATGTTCAATAGGATTCAGGTTGGGTGATTGACTTGGCCAGTCAAGAACATTCCACTTTTTGGCCTTGAAAAACACCTTGGTTGCTTTTGCAGCATGTTTTGGGGTCATTGTCCTGTTGCAAAATGAAGCAATCTCTAATGAGTTTTGAGGCATTTGGTTGGATCTGAGCAGATAAAATGTGTCTGTACACTTCAGCTGTCACATCATAAATAAAGACAAGTGAGCCAGTTCCAGTGGCAGCCATACATGCCCAAAACATTACACTACCTTTCTCCAGTTTTCACTTTCTATAACTTTGGAACATGTTAATATTGGCCTCGTCTGTCCATAAGAGATTGTTCCAGAACGCGACTGTTTTTGAATGTACTTTTTAATTTTTTTAACCTTGCCATTTTGTTCTTGAGGTTTACAGTGGTTTGTATTTGCAGTAAATTGTGAGGACATGCTGGTGTATCTCCTCTTTATTTTAGTCTTTGACACATCTGTGCGTACATCCTGGAGAGTGTTGTACCACCCCTTTTATGGGAACGTGCAATTAATAAAGCCTGTGTTCACTTAACAAGTTGATAACCACGTTCGTAGTACCGGGCTGCGTTCGGATCCGAAATTTATCCTTTCTTCCTGTCGTTCCCTTCCCTTGCTTCAATCCCAAAATGCCAGGATGAAATATGGCAGCCACACCGTGTGTGATTCAGATCCAATTTAAGAAAGGGGAGGGAGTAATTATATTCCCTCGCTCCCTCGTTTATCCTCCTTCCACCAAGGGTATAAAATGCAAGTTTCCAGCAAGAAGTGGGCGGTCACCACAGAACTACGTGGCGGTCACATTTCAACTCTATGGTGTTGCACTTCCGAAATGTTGCGAGGGCGGTTTGGTTCCGTTTTTGTTTGTTTCTCGTCAATCCTCCCTTGCAGAGCACCTTTTAAGTTTCATTTGCTTGCTGCCCGTAGCAAATTGCGTCACAAGATAGCTCCCTTGAGGGAAGCTAAATTACATTATTCTTTCTCAATCATAGTTTTAATGCTGTGGTTTCCACTTTTGCTCATTATTAGCACAGGACAAATCATATGTCTCGTTTGTAAAATTATGGCTGAAATGTAATTGTTAAAGTTTTATTTTTGGTTTGGCAGGGGATACATTACATAGGCCTACAGGTAAATAAACTATAAACTGTAATTGTTTCCGCTACTGTTTCAGAACAAGGGCAACCTGCACCTAAAAAACTGAGGGGGCACAGAGGAATAATGATAGGAGTTGATAACAATATCCTGTTTGGAGAATAGTTTTGAGGGAATATACAGTCATCTTTCAATATTTTTGGATGTATAATTACATTTGGAAATAAAATAAAATAGACTTATTTATAGATTCTGAGAAAGCTTCATCTGAAATCTGGCCAAATTGGGGGCTCGTTGAATGGGCAGATTTATTTATTTTTAACATAAAAGATCGCTCCTACTGCAGTGTCACGAAGTTAAGCCATCAGTCCATAACGTATTTTGAGGAGACAACATCGTTTGCATTAATTATACATTTGCTAGCTACATCGATGTGAATGTTATTACAATGGTTTAAAACATTATTTCCAGCATCAAGTTAGCAAAGCTGTATCCCGACTGTGAAGTTGAATGTGATCTCTAAATCTGACGTAGCATGCGGTGCCATATATTTTTACTGCAACCTTGGACTACGATTCCAAACACTTTAAGTAAACCAGTACAACAAACATGACAGCTTTTATTTAATTTATTTGATGGCTCAAGTGTAGGATCAAGCGTCTTACAAGTTGATGGGTTTTTGGATTGTTTACAAGAGCACACAATTCTTCACAGATCTAGCGTCTTAATTTTCCTCTCAAAATGCACCAGATTGATGCATTTAACTGTTGAAATGTACAAAAATGTCTCCGGGGGGGACATGCCCCCGGACCCCCCTAGAAGTTATTTGCTGGATGCATTCAACTGTATGAACATAATTATAATTATAGTCTAAACGTGACATATTGTATAGGCTACATATGGAAAAATTAATAGGCTATATTTTTGAAAGTACATGAGTTAACGTTAAGCATTGAAGGCTGCGTTTCCTAATAACAAACATACGGAATATGGGAAACAAAAGCGTCAGTAATATGCTTACGCACATAACTGTAATGTGTTTTAGCCTCTTTTTTTCATGAATAAATGTGGCTTTTGCTCATCCTAAAGAATGAGTGTTGTTATATGGATTAAAGCGGTTTATAATAAATTAAAAGGAACGGTAAGATTGGATTGTGTGTGCCTGCCTGCGGCAAATGTATAGGAATCGCTTACACATTTTAGTTTATGACCCCCACCGACAAACAGTGCCCCCCTTGTTAACATTTTACAATTGGAACCCTGGTTGTAGTTAGCTGTTTTAGTTATGTTTTCAAGCAAAGCCAAACGTTTCCTGCGAAGGGTGTCCATGGCGCCAAGTCCCCAGTGGTGCAGCTCGAATACCGCGTTTACCACCTCTGAAATGCAACCTCCCAGGCTCCCACCATAAACTCACACAGGGTCAGACAGCTAATTTTTACCGTAATTACTTGAAATTTTAATTTTGCACATTAGCTTTTCAACCTTTTACCGCAAAATTCTAATTTATTATTATTATTATTATTATATATATATAGAATATAATATCTTTTATTTTCCCGTAAAGGAACTTTTGTTGTAGCCCCAGCAACAACAAAAAAGACAGACAGTGGGGCAGACCCACAACACACAAACTTATCAAATAAAGACATTCAATAGAATCATTGCATTTATCAAACTAATTAAGTGAATTAAAGTAAATAAAAGTAATACAGCCATGATTAAAAATAGCCCCTGCTGTCCCAAGTGTCATTAAGCAGTCCAACACACAAACTCCGCCTCTACGACTCTCCTCCATACACGCAACGTTGCGGTCTCTGTACACCGTCGAAACGGAGTACCAAACTGCGTCAGCCTTCCCAGTCGCCACCTCACTCCTCCCCGGCATTATCCTCTCCTTCTCTTCCGTGGTGGCCTTTGAAGATTGCCTGCAGTCCTCGATCAGTCCCAACATCTTCAAGTCCGGTGAAGAGCGATGGTAAACTTTGTTGCTGCAGATCCAACGGATATTCCTGAGCATATGTTGCGAATGCGTCTCCATGGTGACGACCACAAACAAAATTATCCCGATTATACAATCCGTCAATATTATCAAAACGAGCAGCAGGAGTGCCCTGAAAAATCTCCAGCCCGCTTCCCCGTCCCACCACAGACACACAGCGCATGAAAAAAAAACAAAAGACAAAAGCCAGACACAACAAAACACATTCAAATGAACAAACACGAACACGAGAGACAGCTGGACTACATGTTGCCATTACAGTGCCACGTAACGTCAATTATTAAAATTATTATTATCATGTACTCAGCTGTTAAAAAAACTGACTGGCAGCTAAATCCCTTAAAGGGGAATTCCACCCAAAAATTATGTTTAGTTTGTAGAAAAGTCGCTCTCCTCCTGATTAAAATGAGCTCTCAGCCAACTTTCTACCTGTAGTGAGAGCAGATATATACTCTCTACTCTACTGCGCATGTACCAGGTACCTGCTTTACTGCGAACTACAATGGCCAAGAGCGCTTACAGTTTATGGGCGGAGTCTGTTACAGAAGCAGAGGCCAAGGGGCTGGGCATTTTACTGCTAGTGTAGTGCCTGTCTGCACTACATTTCTACGTTAAGAGACGAGAGAGGCCATGTAACTCGCTGGAAAGCTAGCCACTAATGTAACAGTTATACTGAGAAAATACCACCATCATTAGCTCAGTCTCCAGAAAAACGGGGGAAATACAGCCCTTCATTTACTACGTTTGGTATCGTGAAAACCAGCCAGACAGAAGTCTGTAACACTTAGCTAGGCTACGCACCCCGGTTCCATGTCGGAAAATCAACCCTCCCGTTTTCAGTATGAAATGCTTTTGTATCGACCAACATGTAGATACAGAATATTAAACGTATACAATTAAAAGTTAAAACGTCATTGTTGTAGGCTACTTGTTAGCCGTTTTAGCTATGTTTGCTAGCGAAGCCCAAAATTTCCCAGTGCAACTCGAACACGCTGATATCAGTAAAAACATGGAAACGATGCATTTATCACCCTGATATCCGACCTTCTTCCATTAACGAATTGCAAGGTTAGCTTACTACCTTCTCAATGGCAAACATGTTAAAACCAATTTGTTTCATAACAAGAACTGTGTTGCTAACAACAGCTAACGCACTAGCCCAGAAAAAATACATTGCTTCTGTAATCGAATGCTCAGAGCAAAACCGTTCAATTATGGTCAGCTCGCTAATGTTAGTCGACTTAATGGTCATGGATGGTTGGGCAGCCATAATGTAACGTTAGTTGACATGGTTCCTTACCGGGTGATTCAATAAGGCAGAGGAAGATGTAAGGAATCGGGGAATACCGGAGGAGCTCCACTTGGTTACCGACAGCACTCGAGTCCAGTTTGGTTTAGTTTGCCAAAACATCTTTAGGAAATAACATAGCCTATCAATGTCATTTTCTGACATTATAATAAAATAGCAATGATAGCTAGTTTGATCTACGATGTGTCCCTACCACAGAACTCGATTCAGAACAGTGAGATGCAGGCACCAATTCTTCCCTCGCTGGCTCCGCCTACTTGCTATGTAATTTACACACCCACTTGAAAACATTGTAGTCTTTCAAAAAGAGCAAGTCATAGAGGTATACGCCATTTTGACATATACCTCTACCAAATTTTCAACTTTATATTCAAATAACTCAGTACAGATTTCTTTTGGACAGCCACAAAGAAAGACTTAAAGGTATACTATGTAGTTTCACTGTAAACAACTCGTTCTTTGTTTACATTCAAATTTTCTCCCCAAAAAACATTGTATATGTCCTTGTGGTCTAATAAACATGTTGAATGTATTTCCTACCTCATAAGTCGTTCGCAAAGTGTTTTTTTGTTAATGTTTTGAATGTTACGCTGTTGACATCCCGCCGCCAATTTTAAAGCCAGAAACAGCTAAAATGGTGTAAACGTCATGAATGGGCAGTTCCTGCTCATTTCATTAACATGGCCAGGCCATGTGGGCAGGCTTCCAGGTAAACTCTTATTTTAGCTTAGGACCGAAACATGCCTCATGCAAATACGCGAACGTGGACGAACGTTCTAAGAGCTTGTCACGCGAAGTTTTTTTTTTGCCATGACATTTGTGAAAGACAAACCAGAGCGTTGCAGCAAGGGACGCTATAGCAGCAACAACAATAAACAACTTTCTTGTTCGATCTGTGCTTTCCTCTGGTTTGTCTTTCAAAAATGTCATGACAAAAGAAAAACTGTTTGCGTAGCTCGAAGCGTCTACGTTCGCGTAGCTATTTACGTGAGGTATGTTTCTGCCCTTACTCATTAGCAAGATGTTTTCAGCCGAGGAGGTAACAATATCATTATAAAAATAGCGCCCATTACATTACATTATTTATTTAGCAGACGCTTTTATCCAAAGCGACATACAATAAGTGCATACAGAAGCGTCATCGAAGTAACTACAGAACAGATAAGACAAAGCACATCCTTCCCATAACGTAGCACCTATCGATAGCTAAGGCTATCTATTGTCGTGATGTTTGTTTATTGTTGACAATAGTCTATCATGTTTGACCAAACCTTGATCATGTAAATGGATACTATGTTACATGCTCAAAGCATATAAGTTAGTAATCTTAGCTACTGCTCTGTAAATTTGACCACTGTTCATTTTCATAAAATAATTCAAAATCATAATTTTGTAATTCTGCTCGGTTCATTCTGTAGCCATCAACATCCAGTGGTCGCGGCCCCAGAGTAAGGGTGAGGGGCAGTCATTACATAAACATTGCATTACAGTCATTTAGCAGACGCTTTTATCCAAAGCGACAATCGTGTTCGTGGTGGGCGAGGCAGGGCCAGGGGAAGAGGACAGTTTGATCAGAGTGACCGTGATAGAGTCAACAGACTCCGGGAGGAGAAACATTGCCATCTCAATGAAGTTGAGACGGAGGGGCACTTTATCACAAAATGCAAAAAATACAATCAAATCAGAAATAAATATTTTCCCAAAATAAATCAGAGATACCCTCAATTAAAAAATTAAACAGACATCCAAGAACTCCCCATCCTCTTAGGAGAGGAGAGGACGTGCTGTGACCTGGCAGCACAATATATAGCTGCCTGCCATCGTCTTAGGGACAGTGAGTGACAGAGATCATTATAAACCAATTTTACTTTTTTATATTCATTATATTCACTTTATAAGATCATATGTGTCGTTATCATCATCATTATTATCATTTCTATTGATAATTATTATTTTTAATTGTACTTTTATTTTACATTATTGTTATTTCTAAATCCATAATCAAAGAAAAGTTCTTGTTTTCATTAGGGGTGTAACGATTCATGCGATTCATCGATGAATCGATGGTCAGTCCTACCGATGCAACTAAATCGATCTGCTAAAATAAATAAATAGAATGAATCGCTTTGGCTTCACCAATAATCGATATAAATGCTTTAAATCTAATGAATCGCGATTCTTAATTATGATTATTGTTTTAAGACTTAGTTTACACATTTTTTTGTGAAATGCGGTAATCCGTAACTCTGTCATCAGCTACAGTGTTTCCCCTAGATTTTTTTTCAGGCCGGGCGGTGAAAGTGCGCCATTTTGCGTAGAGGCGGAAACTATAATTACACCCTCATAATATCAGCGCTGCCATTGAAAACAACCGAAGCTGTTTTGGCAAGGGTTTTTCCAGATGCTATTTTGATCATTCCCGCATTCTGCGGTAAGGGAAATATTGCAGCTACATAAAAAATAAATAAAAAAGATTATATATATATATATATTAAAAAAAAGAATAATATAAATTATTATTTTTTTTCATTAAAATTATTTATTTTCCCTCTTGTCCCGCCCGGCCAAGATAATGGTAGGGGAAACACTGAGCTAGTCAGCCTGCAAGGAAGTACCGCTCTCACTCGCTCACTCACCCACCCACTCTCTCCCCTGCCAGCATGTAGCCTATTGAAAAATGTTCAAAATAACTGAGCCATGTTTAATTACATTTTTGTATTCAGCATAAAATATTATGCAGGACTACTTTTTTTATAGGATAAATATGTTTAATAAGTAATTCTGTTGTCTGTTTATTTTTTCACCTTTCAGAAGAATACAGATAGTCTCACTCGCATTATTGCATGTTTATTTCATGGATATAGAATTTTGGTTAAAAGTTACTGAATCGAATCGTGGTTTACAGAATCGAATCGAATCGTTCCAAAAAAAAAAAAAGTGTCCTTGAATCGAATCGCCAACTACTGAATCGTAATCGAATCGAATCGCTGTGAAGCCAAAGATTCACACCCCTAGTTTTCATGTATGGTTACTGTTCATTCGTTTCAAGTCTTTGCTGTTTTGTATTGTTCAGTTAGATGTATGTCTTCGATTGTTTTAATGCAGTATGCTTTGACAATACAGATTCAATGTTTTGTCATGCCAATAAAGCGAATTGAATTGAGTCCACGGTCAGAGAAAATATGTGTGAAACGTCACCACAATGCTCGTGCGTCGTCGTGCGCCTCTGAGAAGAACACGGGATAAGCAATTTTCGGGGAGCCCTTTTCTCCTATGTGCTCAATATTGCCATCTAGTGTTCTGAAACTACATAGTATACCTTTAATTAGTTGCGCCTTGATCTGTTCAATAAGGTTAACATTGTTTTTGGGTGGAATTCCCCTTTAACATGGCACAATTTGGATTCTGCACCATTTTCCTGAGTGCTCATTACTTCCTGTAGTATGTGAGAAATGTCAGGAACATCTGGGGTGCGTCCCAATACTCAAAAAAATGCATGCTTCTCTCCTCCTTGCCCCGGAAACGGATCTTTGCGTTTTAATCTAATGTTGCTGATTTGTCTACATATTACTTACAAATAGTTACAAATTGATTAATGTCTTGACGCAAACCGCAATGTCAAGTACATTGTATACTGTACATGCAACTACTCTTACTCAAAACGATCAGGCAGTTTTGCATACTTCGGGGTAGGAGAGGAATGGTAGTGTGGTAGTCTCGCGAAGGCCAGACTTTGTGATGAACACAAAGTCTGGTCCATAGACTTGCTTAACGTGGTAAAGAGCCGGCCACTTTGACACGATGGCGCATTTGATTGACATGCAAGATAACCAACCACAGACCGTCTATGTTCCGTGACGTATTGAGGCGCTACAGAGGGCGGTCGATTCAGAAACAGCGCTACAAGTAAAACAGACCCACATGAAACAAATGTGATGTACTAAAATGGGACGGCGATCTCCATTAAAACAGTCTATCACACCGAAGAAAATCATCATTAACTGTTTGCCCTGTAATTAACAATTTAGGCTAACGAGTAATGTTAGCTGGCTAGCTGACTAAAACATTTACATATTCAAGACTGCTTCCACTGTAGTTGAAATAACAAAATTATATATTACCATTGCACTATGGTGTGCACTTCATCAATTGCCATTCCGATGAGGCGTTCCAGATAAACTTCTGTTTGTAGCACAACTCTCCATTTCTTGGTGCCCACAAGTAATTTGGGTGATCCAAACACGATGTTGAATCGCACTGCTGCGATTTATACATCGGTGGCCTCACTCTTCCCAACACATGCCACAGACAACCCTTTGCCTGTCAGGTACTTAACCTGATCTTCCATTATCGATGTAAGGGGACAGACGACTAACAAAATAGGTTGAGTTAGAAAGTCTGGTATGTGTTTGCAGAGGGACAGCCATGCTTGAAATATAAGGCTATTCCCGTATCCTGTTGGCAAACATGCGAGTATATCGTTTATTAATTATCTGCCTCAATACAAACTCTTGAATATCTTTCAGAGATGGAATGTCGTGAACTTCCAAAACTTTCTTCAATCCAGCGTTAAAGGAGCTATATGTAACAAATTTACTGTACTAAATCATAAAATGACCATGATATGTCATCAGAGATTAAGGAAACATGCTAAATCGAAATACTGGCTTCTCCGACAACAATGCTACAGCCAGTATGTTCTCCTTTGAAATTTCCATTCCGGGTCGGAACGTCTGTATTTGTTTTGGCCTGTGTGACTGTGTTCACTATTCTCCGAGTTGACTCCGCCCACTGCCCATTACAAACAACCAGATGTACTCCGGCACTCCGACAGCCGATTTACGAATGCCTAAGCTAAGTTCAACGTCGTTTTCAATTAGCTAGCTAGCTAAAGATTTAAATATATATATGTATAGTTACTAGCTAAACATACCACTAACGTTAGCTTATATTTGTGTGACCGTAAACATAGCCAGCCATGCATCTAGCTAACACTGACAGAGTTATAAAAAATCCACATGAGCTGGTTTATAATTTGCAAACAATAAATAAATTGCAAACGTACGCATTAGCTTATCAACTTACACTGTAGGACTCGTCGTCGCTTGTCATTGTCAAAATAGAATAAGCTTGTCTCAAAATATAATGTTGCAATCGGCTCGTCTTGCGCTCGTGTTCGTTCAGTGTCCTCAACCTGGCAACCCGCATGAGCTTCTGGGGAGGAGGAGCGGGCGGAGACAACTCTCCAATATTGTGAATTTGGACTGCAGTACCAATTTTAAACACTCGGTGTCAATGTTACATATAGCTCCTTTAAGCTCTTGGTCTGAAACACTCATTGCTCTTGATGGATTCGCAGCATTCACTAGATACCGATTAGTTAGAAGAACTTAGCATAACTCGTTTCCCGGCGGAGTGATAAAACCCAATGCACCGCGTCGTACCAGAAATACGCACACACTCCTGTGATTGACAGTGCTACTAGCAAATGAGTGCTAACTGAGTTTTCCCACAGTTCTGTCCAGCTTATGCCAGCCTATGCATCAGACGCTGCGTAAGAAGTGCGTCAAAGCGGCTGAGGCTGAGATTAGTAGTGAGGGAGTGGAGGAAAGGAGGTGGGGAGTGAATAATATTGGGATGCAGCCCTGGCATCCAGACCAGCAGTCTTCTTGCACTGGTCCACCCAGTATTCTTTGCGATTCCAGCAGAGACCAGGGGGGTATTTCACAGGAGGATTACTGAGTTAGCTGGATAATTAGTAAAACCCGGAACAGCTTTTTTTACTTCAGTCCATGTTCCAGATTTGGGAGGGTTCTGGGTTTTACTCAGTGCAGTTATCCAGCTAACTCCGTAATCCTGCTTTGTGAAACACCACCCAGGATTAATTCAGCGAATTAAAATAAAATGAATTAATTGGTTTGTGCCAACAACACCTGCTTTTGACATCGCTTAGCCAATATGATTTGAGAAGGCATTGTGCATTTAAAGCATCTGCACAGATGAAATGCTTGATTGTATCAGACCTGGGGGGTATTCTACAAAGCAGGATTATTGTGTTAGCTGGATAACTGCACCGAGTAAAATCCGGAACAGCTCTTTTTACTTCAGTCCATGTTCCATATTTGAGAGGATTCTGGGTTTTACTCAGTGCAATTATCCAGCTAACTCAGTAAACCTGCTTTGTGGAATACCCCCAAGGGCTGCCTAATCCTGGGCTGTGTCTGAATCTACTACACCAGTGGTTCCCAACGTCGGTCCTCGGGGACCACTGTGTATGCTGGTTTTCGTTCCAACCACAATTGCAATCCCGGAATTTTAAGGTGTCAATTGTTCTTAATTAGGTGTTTGTCATATTTAGAGGGATTATTTACCTTCTTAAGCCACATTATGTTAGCAATAGCTATGCATGTCATGAATAATAAAAGTCCAATATTCTCATTGTTTATTGTGCTATATTGCAAATAATTACAAAAAGAGGGGCAAAAAAAAACATTTTTTAACTGATTAAAATTAAAGACTGAGGTGAATCAATATGCTCCTAATTGGTGAAATTGTGGACACATGGCCACTAAAACAAACCATTTGATAAATAATGAAGAAAAGACAAAGAGAATGATAATGAGCCAAACCTGCATTGTGTTAATACATTTAAGAAACAAATGATGAGGGAACTTAAACACACACGTGTTCAACTACCTAATTAGGAGCCAATTGATTCACCCCAGTCTTTAATTTGATCATTTAAAAAAATGTTACCTATTTGCAATATAGCCCAATAAGCACATTAGGAACACAGGAATTTTATTCTTCATGGCATGCTTAGCTATTTCTGACATGATGTGGCTTAAGAGGGTAAATAGGCTAATCCCTCTAAACATGAAAAGCAACCAATTAAGAAAAATTAACAGTTTGTTAGAATTTTGGGATTGCAATTGTGGTTGGAACGAAAACCAGCATACGGTCCCCGAGGACCGACGTTGGGAACCACTGTACTACACCTTGTCTCCTGTGAACAGTCCACTGCCAGAAGTGCGCTGTTTAATGTGTACTGTTTAGCAGTCCGCGTAAAATATACACCATACTATTTTCCAACCGTACTGTGGAAGTGTCGTAAGCAGGTCATAAGACGTCCCACCAGTGTTGCCATGTCTGCGGTTTTACAGCTAAATTGGGATACTGTGCAGTCACTGGTAAAAATGAAAAGTCGTATTGCACGCACTTATTTTAAAAAGTAAAAATATGATTTCTATTTAAAATACGTTGGTTTCGGTTAAAAATAGCCTATAATTTGGGCTAGTTTTGAGTTGCCATTTGGCTGGAAAGTCTTACAAGATCTGACAACCCTGCGCCTAACTCTTGCGCTGCCATGTCACGTGTTGTTTTTGTTGTATTTGAAGGAAAACGTCAGCGAAGCTGCGCCTCATTTTTAAAAAACTAAGCTTCACGTCATATTTGTGCCAAAATGTTTGTGTACTTCTTGAAGTGTGCTCCCGAATGTACTCAGCGAAACCCCGGAAGTGTGTCATCCGGGTGTTTGAAGTATACTGCAATTTGAAAAATTTTCACGTACTCTACAACTTTCTCGCCCTATCTACTCACCAAGGCTACTCAACAGTGTGAGAGTGCTGATTCGGACACGGCCCTGTTCTTGGAGATCGAGGCCATGTCCGAATACGACCCCTACACCCTTTTGAGGGCACATATTTCCCAAATTGTCCACTTCGTCAAAAAGCTTTTGAGTGGGCGACTTTTTCTTGCAAATGGGGGCACTTAAAATACCAGGATGAGCCCCTTATTTCCGGGGTTTTGTTGAGGGAATTCAGGAACAAACTCATCTGTAGAACTGTGCACTCAACCGACAATTTCAGTGAGTAACCTGATTACAAATATTACAAAAAATATTACAAACTACTTCCTCGCTAGTTTGGAAAGAGTGGGTCATATTACGAACTACTCTTATTATTTTTGTTAATTCTATCTTCATTCATAATCTACACTTTGTAACAATCGTCATCTGTTAACTGATATTCTGTATGATTGATATTCTCATTAAAAAATTCTAAATAAATATTACAAACTACTTCCTTGCTAGTTTGGAAAGAGTTTTGAGGGATTTATTTCACACACTGCTTGCAAAGTGAGGGAATAGGACACATAGTAGACAGGGGTCTGAGTGGACAGGGAACAGGGGTCGTATTCGGTCATGGCCTAGAGCTGTGTTCGAATCAGAGCCCCATCTACTGCGCCCTGTCTCCTGCGTACAGTGCACTGGCAAAAATATCTGCCATACCATTTCCCAACCGTACTGTGGAAGTGTCGTAAGACGTCCCACCCTTGCACGGCCATGTTGCATGTTGTTTTTGTGGTATTTGAAGGAAAACGTCAGCAAAGCTGCGCCTCACTTTTTAAAACGAAGCTTCACGTCATATTTATGCAACCAAAATATTTGTATACTTCTTGAAGTGTGCCCCCGAATATACTCAGCGAAACCCCAGAAGTACGTACAGTCAAGCTGGAAAGTCTGCACACCCCTTTCACCTTCTCCACGTTTTATTACGTTACACTTATACTACAATAGATTGAGTTCATTTTTTGCCTCAAACATCTACACACAATAGCCAATAATGACGAAGTGAAAACAGGTTTTTAGAAAATATGCAATTTTTTTTTACTGACAAAAATAGGTTATTTAGGGGTTACATATCTGTACACACCCTTAGCCTAATACTTGGTTGCTGCACCTTTGGCAGCGATTAAAGCTTCAAGGCGTCTTGGGAAAGAAGCTACGAGCTTGGCACACTTGTTTCTGGACATTTTTGCCCATTCCTCTTGGCATATCCTTGCAAGCTCCGTCAGGTTGGATGGGGAGTGTCGGTACACAGCCATTTTCAGCTCTTTCCACAGATGTTCAATTGGATTCAGGTCTGGGCTCTGGCTGGGCCACTCAAGGACATGCACAGACTTTCTCCGAAGCCACTCCTTTGTTCTCTTGGCTGTGTGCTTCGGGTCGTTGTCATGTTGGAAGGTAAACCTTCACCCCAGTCTGAGGTCCAGAGCGCTCTGGAGGAGGTTTTCTTCAAGGATCTCGGTGTACTTAGCTGCATTCATCTTTCCCTCTATCAGGACTAGTCGCCCCGTTCCCGCTGCTGAAAAACATCTCCACATTATGATGCTGCCACCGCCATGCTTCACTGTAGGGATGGTATTAGCCAGGTGATGAGCGGTGCCTGGTTTCCTCCAGATGTGACGCTTGGTATTCAGGCCAAAAAGTTCAATTTTGGTTTCATCAGACCAAAGAATCTTGATTCTCATGGTTTGATAGTCCTCTAGGTGCCTTTTGGCAAACTCCAAGCGGGCTGTGATGTGCCTTTTACTAAGGAGGGGCTTCCGTCTGGCCACTCTACCATAAAGGCCTGATTGGTGGAGTGCTGCCTGGATGGTTGATCTTCTGAAAGGTTCTCCCATCTCCACAAGGATACGCTGGAGCTCTGTCAGAGTGACCCTCGGGTTCCTGCTCACCTCCCTGGCCGAGGCCCGTCTTCCCCGATTGCTCAGTTTGGCCGGGCGGCCAGGTCTAGGAAGATTCTTGGTGGTTCCAAACTTCTTCCATTTACGAATGATGGTGGCAACTGTGCTCTTTGGGACCTGTAAAGCCGTACCCTTCTCCAGATCTATGCCTTGACACAATCCTGTTTCTGAGGTCTGCAGATAATTCCTTTGACCCCATGGCTTGGAGTTTGCTCTGACATGCACTGTCAATTGTGGGACCTTATATAGGCAGGTGTTGGCAATCCCCAATCATGTCCAATCAATTGAATTTATCACAGGTGGACTCCAATTAAGTTGTAGAAACATCTCAAGCATATCAGTGGAAACAAAATGCACCTCAGCTCACTTTTGGGTGTCATATCAAAGGGTGTGCACACTTGTGTATATATGATATTTTACATTTAGATTTTTAATAAATTAACACAAATGTCTAAAAACCTGTTTTCACTTTGTCATTATGGGCTATTTTGTGTAGAACTCAATCTATTGTAGAATATGTCTGTAACGTAATAAAACGTGGAGAAGGTGAAAGGGGTGTGCAGACTTTCCGGCTTGACTGTAAGTGTATCATACAGGAGTTTAAAGTATGCAATATTTAGAGAAACCTTTGCCTACTTAATGACTTTTTCGTCCTGCCTACTCAACAAGCCTACCTAATAGTATGGAAGGGTGCTGATTCGGACACAGCCTAGCTGTTGAATGTGGTGTGCATTGTTACAGTTGGAGTGATAACCTACAGGATGGTAGATCTCCAGGAACAGGGTTGGGCAGCCCTGTATTAGACTATATTGTATTGTGGACTTGTTGTTCTGTTGCAAGGACTCAACCTGAGAACTTACTGACAGGTAAGTACAAGATATGAAGTCATATAATATTGTCTAGAGGTTTGTCATATTATTCAACAAGACAGCCTGTTTTCTGATCACTTTATTCGAGGCAAAGTCTTAAAGCTTTAAAGCTACCATTCTCAAGAGAAAATGGGATGGTTAAAGCAGCCCATAAACTACAAAACATACAAAATAATTTCTGCTGACAATTTGGGATGTTGTTGTGTAGATTTATTAAAATATGTGGCATACAGTGGTAATGTGGGAACGTCACAGATACTGGGGGGGGGGGGGGGGGGGGTTGGGGGCAAGTTACATGTTGTCCTCATCGGAGTCATCCTCTTCTTCCAGAGAATCCTGTCAGGATAAACAACACGGTGTGAGGGGGTGGCTGGCAACAGAACGGAAAGCTTTATGGACGTTTCACAGGGCGGTCATGCTTACTTTAGCGTATTTCTCCGCTTCCTCCTTGATATCTTTAGGGACTAGTACATGCCTGCCTTTTGTCACTGCGGGGAAAGAGAAATGTTTATTTAGTGCTAATTCAAGGCCAACTGCAGGACCGGAGCCATTTATTTATTTGACTGCGGGGGGGGATTTGAACATATTCCCACATTCCCTTGAGGCTCTACCTTCTTTTGTCTTGTAATCGATATAGATTTTTTTGTTTTGCCCGTCAACTAATTCTGGTTTCACTGCAGACCATTACATTTGATGTTGCCACCAGAGGTGAATGCTCTCCACAGGTGGGCTCTGGATAGTAATAAATGGGTTTCTGTGCCAATTTGAATTCCATTTTACAACAACAGTTATTTCAAATTGCTGAAAATTTGAGAGCACTGTGAGCATCTGCCCTGGAGTCCTGGGATGAATAAAAATCTAAGTAGGTTTGTACACCTTGTATTTAGCACATAATACATATCTTGTGTTAAATATTTATACAGATTTCCCTTCCATCAAATATGCACTGTAGCTATTTGAGGTTAAGGATTAGCTATGCAATACAATCTGTTCATTTGATTTTGAATTAGCGGACTAATTCAGGCAATACTTTTTACTTCACAATGTACTGTGTAAACGTTCATTCATAACGTTTTCAGCTTAAACAATCTGATTTAATTTGCTCTTACAAGGATGTCATTACAATTGTTCTTTTGTTGTTTCTGGGATATCAACGTTCTATTAAAGTGTGAAAGTTCACTGTGACTGTGGTTGTTTGATATTATTTCAGTTTTAGTGTTGGTTTTCGATTTCCCCAGATGGGTTTTGTGTGCGATGAAGGATATTTCAGATAGTTACAGAAGTACAGTGATTTGTGACATTGTTATGCAAATGAGGTGCACAACAACAATAATAATGGCAGCGGCCAGGAACTAGCAAGGCGGCAAGCTAATTAGTGACCTTGCTAGGTATATAACACACACACAATATATAGAGCTGTAATAATGAACACATTAATAGGAGGGCTTATCACAGAGGGGATCACAGAGCAATATAGCCCATAATGAATCTTTAAAAATGGCCATTTAAAATTATTAATCAAAGATTTGGTTTCATGAAAAAGTTGTTGGACATGTCGACTTTGGTTTTACAGCAGATACAGAATGCAATGTGACGGAAAAAGATCAAGTGTTTGCTTGATAACTGTCAAAGTGTAATGCGAGTGACCAACTGAAGGGTTAACATCCATATTGGGTTTATCCATATTATTGTATGTTAGAGGTTATATAATTTTATTCTGTTCTATTCAAACTTGATTGTAATTTCGCATCCAATCAGAGCTGGCTGAGAAGGTATAAATATTGCTGGAAATAATGTCTTAAAGGGATAGTTCGGAATTTTGGACATAATGTCTCAATTACGACTTACCCATGATGTAGTTGATTGATGGAAACCATTTTCAGCTAATTCCATGCTGTCCCTTCTTTTGGACATACACATGTTGCTAATGCTAGCGCAACTCTATGGTAACCGTAGCATCCACTACCAAACGCACTTAAACACTCCACAGTGAACCCAAAGCAAATAAAATACGACGACAGTCTATCTGGGTTATTTTGAGTGTTTATACCATCATTTTTGAAGTCAAACTATCGTTGAATCCTTTACTTTGTGCTGACCTATATTCTCTGTGGAAGTACGGTGGCGGAGCGATACTTTACGTTACCTACGAATGTAGTGCCGGCACTGGTCGACTACAACAACAAAGAAGTGCAACAAGTTGCAATGTTCGCTCCGCCGCCTTACTTCCACAGAGAATATAGGTCAGCACAAAGTAAAGGATTCAACAATAGTTTGACTTCAAAAATGATGGTATAAACACTCAAAATAACCCCGATAGACTGTCGTCGTATTTTATTTGCTTTGGGTGCACTGTGGAGTGTTTAAGTGCGTTAGGTAGTGGATGTCTCACATTGAGTCCTAAGCTGAAAATCCCTCTTCAAACTTTACATACAGCATTATTTTATGTATACATTATAATTGTTATCAACCAAAATAAATAAATTCATTAAATAAAAATAAATATTGTGATACTTTTTGGCCATATCACCCAGCCCTAAAATACAATTATATGTTCATATTTATCTTTAAAAGAACCGCAAGGTGGATGTGTATGTGATTATTTTGATCACAAAAGACGGGGAGATGGTATACCTTCTCCAACCCAGCTGAGCTCCAACTCAAAGGCTTTGTCCTTCACCTCATCATGAACAATGTAGATTCTACAGAGAAAACAAAAAGCATTTGGTGTAAGTTCAAATACAGACAAAATGTACAAACCCCAATTCCAAAAAAGTTGGGACAGTATGTAAAATGCACATAAAAGCTGAAAGCAGTGATTTGTAAATTCTCTTTTACATATATTTAATTGAAAACAGTACAAAGAAAAGATATTTAATGTTTTACCTTTTCAACTTCATTGATTTTTGTAAATATACGCTAATTCCGAATTTGTTGCCTGCAACACGTTACAAAAAAGTTGGGACAGGGGCAGAAAAAAGACTGGGAAGTTTAATTTAAAAAATAAATAAAAATAAATAAATAAAAACACCTGTTTGGAACATTCCACAGGTAAAAAGGTGATGCTATCATGACTGGGTATAAAAGGATATAAAAAGACTATCTTATTTCCAGATACTCTTACAAGGGCTACGATAACCTCTCTGCATTTGAATGGATATTTATTAGAATTGGGGGGTGGGACTAGATTAAGCTTTAAATTACACGGGGATAATATGGAACCCATGGTTGGCTAAATGGCTGTAAGTCATCAAGGGTCTGAGGTATCAAACAAGCCTCAAACCATCACTCTGCTGCCAGATATGGATTGATCACTTTAAGGGTTGTTTCTCCTGAGTCAGGATACCTGTAATTAACAGCTTAATCTAGTCCCACCCCCCAATTCCCATAGAGATCCATTCAAATGCAGAGAGGTTAAAGTATCGCTTGTAAGAGTACCTGAAAATAAGATATCAAGAGTCTTTTGATATCCTTTTATACCCAGTCGTGATAGCATCACCTGTTTACCTGTGGAATGTTCCAAACTGGTGTGTTTTGAACATCCCAGTATTTAAAAAAACATTTTTTTTGCCCACGTCCCAACTTTTTTGGAATGTGTTGCAGGCATCAAATTTGGAATTAGCGTATATTTACAAAAATCAATAAAGTTGATTAGGTAAAACATTAAATATCTTTTCTTTGTACTGTTTTCAATTAAATATATGTAAAAGAAAATGTACAAATCCCTGCTTTCTGCTTTTATGTGCATTTTACATACTGTCCAAACTTATTTGGAATTTGGGTTTGTATATTTGCCTAATTTAACTTAAACTAATTCCCTCATTTTGAAATATTTGATATTGTTTTACTTACTCCTGAAATAGTATGTAAGGCTGTAGTGATGCTGTCCTGGTCTCACAGTTGTAGCTAAAATTGGCAAAACCTGAATTGGAACAATGCTAACAACTAGCATCTTGCCATTGTATTTAATTGCCCCCCAGCTAACTTTTGTTTAAATAACGACCTAAACCCACTGAAATTGTTCAATCAACAAAGGTTTCGTTTGATGGTATGTGGTATAAATGTAACATTTTAGCATATGGAAAAGTTGCCAGTTGTCCAAAACATTTTTCGTCAACAGTAGACCGACTTTGTGCAGCAGTGTGCTGTTCCTAGGTGGCTTGCGAAAGAGGTGTATGGGAGGGGGGAGGGGGTGGAGTGATACTAAAAGTGACTGGCTCTCTTACTGGATATTCATAACTTAAATCTAAACAGAGGCTGAAACGAGAATCATATACAGTAATTTGAGCGAAAATATCGTCCTTGAGCACTCGGTAATCATGTGCATTTTCGTTTCCAACAACGACACTTGTAAAGCTGTGTGTAAACTTTATTTGAGTGGATTTGGGCAGTTATTCAAACAAAAGTTAGCCGGGGGGGCAATTAAATCCAATGGCAAGATGCTAATTGTTAGCATTGTTCCAATTCAGGTTTAGCCAATTTTAGCTACAATGCTGAGACAAAGACAGTTTTTTTCAAAATGGGTAAACTATCCCTTTAACACTACGACGCCTGTACAAGGGCGTCACTTTGTTTTGAAAAGTGGTGGGGACACTTTTTTCAAATAAAAAAAATAAAAAAACATTTGGTGGACCCCGACCCCAACCCCCCCCCCCCCCCCCCCCTCGCGCACGCGCAATACACTAGTACCGTACCATCTGTTAGCAACACCTGTAGATACAGGATTTACACTGACAGGCTACAGCCTAATCACAACCTTCAGGACAATATCAACACCTGTAGATATATTCATACAGGATTTACACTGACAGGCTACAGACTATTATCACAACCTTCAGGACAATATCAATCAACAAAATTGGCCATTTCAAAAAGTGGTGGGGACTGTCCCCAGCGTAAATAACACCTATGCGCCTGTAATATTCCTACAGATTACTGACAATTCTGAAATTAAATCTCTTCTGAACAAAAATCTTTCATAGAAACATATTTTGTTGAAAATTCCTGGAGGTCTGCAGGCATGTCTTAAAGTTTCACCAGTATCTGAAGAATATTTGAAAAAGTTTCAGATGTGTTTGACTCGGGTCTGGTGTATGGTAGCTAAGCTGCCGCAGCCATTGAGACGGTCATTTACAAGGTACAAAAGGAACAGGGAGACTCACATTTTGGCCACCTCCTTCACCAGCTCCCTGCAGGTCATGTCCTTCATCTATTTCGGGGATAGTGATTAAAGGTTAGGGTGCGCAGGGAGGGCACCACGCCAAGCTTACTTTCACAACTAGTCAATTATTATGGAGAGCAGGAAGAGTGTTCTTACCTGGAGCTTTTCAATCTCTGTCTTTGCAGCCTGTTTGGCCTTTCCGATAGCTGTCCCCCAGTAACCCTGTAAGAACCAAAACATTATGGGGTCACCGAACGTAGCCGTCATGTGATCAACGCCATCTAATCCTCCATTTCCTCTCACCCACATTCTTACATCTGGTTTAATGGATCCAGTTTGAATTTTTGTTTTGGACTTTAACGCTTTTCCCACTGTCTCCCCAATTTGGAAGAGTCAGTCATGCTGATGCTCTCGCTGCCGCTCCCAACACTCATCGCGACCCCATTAGTCGGTTGAGGAGAGCTCAGGTGAGAGTGCGCTTCTCTGAAGCATGTGATGTCAGCTGCCACTTCTCATCACACCATCATTTGTCAGCTGGGCTTGGGCTTGCAAACACGAGTCTGACGAAGAGGCTTCACATGCAGCTCAACAGACAAACTTGTGGGCGCGAGATGGTGATAACCCGGATGGTGTTGCTGGTGTGCGAAGAGAGACGCTATCATCCAGGCCGACTGAAATCCTCCCATCCCTGGGTGAAGCTAGTGTCAATTGTGTGTCGCCCTGTGGGGCTGCCAGCAACAGTTAGCACTGGCACAGTTCAGAGTCAATACCAGACCCTGTGGCACTGGAACAGTGCCTTAACAGGATGGAACACTCAATGTTTTGTCCTTGACCAAGATAAACAAGGAATGAGTTCAGAACAGGTGCTGCACAGATTCACAAATCTTGAAATCACCTAGATGGGTTGACAGGTTTCTTCGGTGAGAAGACGGACATGTCCGTGTGATTTAAACATGCAGCGGCTCCTCTACACCTATTCCTGTGATCAAATGGAATAACTCACATAGGAAATTCCGGAAGGGTCCACCATATACAACTGTGCACCATCGTCTTCATCGTAGGAACCCAAAATGAAGCTGTGGAAGGAGAGAGAGGAAAGGTGATCGCACATCAGAAGGGGGGTGCTGCATGCTTTGGAAAACTTTTCCATATCTTCCATCGTCATGGGGATGTGGATGAGGAAAAGGTAATATAACTTTAACAATGAACATGATTTGCATTCATGTAGTGCTCATCAAGATGAACTACAGTGGCTATTCTGCTCCAGGAGGCTGGCTCACACACTAATAGTGGGACAGAATTGTACACTTATACAACATGCAAGATTGGAATTGCCATGGGAACACAGGGTGGAGTCAGGCCTGCATTGCAGGTAAGCTTCTCATTGCTTCAATTTTCAAGTTCAGCTTGCATGGACTGCATGGACTTACATGACAAGACAGATGGGTAGAATGGCCTGTTCTCATCATTAGGGCTGCCCTCAATCAAATATTTGCTTAGTCGACCTGTAGACGTCAGTTCAAACTCATAGTCGACTAACCGTCGCACATTTATGATATTAATTAAATTCTTTAAATATGTATTTTTGAGCATCAGAAAACGGTATCAATTATAGCTACAAGCACAGGCTGCATCTAAGTTTACTAGCCATGTCGGATGTTAAAAAACAATATCCTGCACTCTGCTGGTGAGAGAACAGAGAGGGCGAAATCACACATCCAGTTGCTACTTAAAAATAGCTTTCGAGCTCCTGTCAGGAGCAAGCTAGCAAGCAATATGTTCTTAATCAGAGGTGATCTTAAATAGCTAACGTGGCTAAATGACTAAATGTCCCCAGCTGAATAATGAATAAGAAGTTAAGGAAACATTCAAATACAAAATAACGACACTTTCATTTACTAGTAACGTTAGTTAAAATTATCTCCTGTCAGTGTTCCAGGAGATAAATCAAGTCGATCGCTTGTCAAGAATATGCATGTCCCACAAACCATATCGGGAAATTGGCCAGATTTTGAGTTTGCTAAGTAGCTACCTATACCACTAATGTTAGCTACCTAGCTAAGTACTTACCGAACGCTAAATCCAAGTTCCCGATAAATTCAGTTATTTTATGTGCTTGCCAGCTAGCTCTTCCAAACATGCTCATAACACTCAACAATACATTTTCACTGGTGAATGTGCAAATGGTTCGTGGAAGATGCATATGATAACATTAATTCACCACTCTGCCCCGCACTGGATTTCTAATGATAGCTAGTCGGCTAAACCCATAGTTGGCTAAATGGCTGTACGTCTTCAAGGGTCTGAGGTATCAAACGAGCCACAAACCATCACTCTGCTGCCAGATATGCAGTAGATATGGATGAATCACTTGAAGGGTTGTTTCTCCTGACACATTTTCCTATTGAACTCTATAGAAAAATAAATTAGGAGAAACAACCCTTTAAATGATCCATCTATATCAATTGCATTAAGCCAATCATGGGTTCCATACTATTCCCGTGTAATTTACAGCTTAATCCAGTCCCACCCCCCAATTCCCATAGAGATCCATTCAAATGCAGAGAGGTTATAGTATCGCTTGTAAGAGTACCTGAAAATAAGATAGAGTACACCCAATTGACGGTTTTGCATAAAACTCTGCAATCATGTCAAAAACCCCTTTGTCTAAAATGTACTAAGCCAAGAGACGGGACGTTTGGTAGGAAGAGATTAAGACTTATTTGCCCGGCCAAGATTATTTTGTTTCCTTTGGTGACCATTCCTTGGCTAACATTAGTATAACATGTGGGGTACCTCAAGGCTCCATTCTTGGACCTATATTGTTCTGACTTTACATGCTGCTAGTGGGAAATATTATCAGGGAACAGGGAATTGATTTTCATAGCTATGCAGATGACACACAGTTATACATCTCTATATCACCCAACGACATCAGGCCTGTTAATAAACTGGCTCAGTGCATTGATCACATTAACTTGTGGATGTCACATAATTTCTTACAACTGAACAAAGACAGAAGTTTTAATTATTGGAGCTAAGGTGGAGAGAGATGCTGTGCACAAACTTGAAATTGCTGGCACAAAATGTCAAGCCTCAGCTTAAAATCTTGTGCTTCTAGATCCAGAGTTGAATTTTAAAGCCCACATCAGAAATATCACCAAAGTTGCCTTTTATCATCTTAGAAATATTGCTAAAGTACAGTCATTTCTCTCCCAGGCAGATACTGAGAGTCTAATGCATGCGTCTATCTCTAGCAGGCTTGACTACTGTAATGCTCACCTTTCTGGTCTCGCCAAGAAAGCTCTAGATAAACTACAGATTATTCAAAATGCAGCAGCATGTGTGTTGACCAAGACCAGTAGGAGAGCACACATTACACCGGCACACATTACACCGGCCCTCCATTGGCTGCCTGTTACTTTTAGAATCACTTAACAGACTAGCGCCTGAATACATGTCAGACATGCTTTTAAGGTACATTCCTTCTAGTTCCCTCCGATCCTCTGGCACTGGGCTTTCAGTTGTTCCACGGGCAAGGAATAAGACCTACGGGGAGGCAGCTTTAGTGTCTATGGTCCTCGCCTCTGGAACAGCCTGCCAGAGTACCTGAGGGAATCAAACAACACTTCGCAACACTTTTAAAGAAAATAGACTTACCTTTTTAGTTTAGCTTTCACATAATTTTAACCATGATTCTTGTTTTACCTTAGCAATTCATTTTGTTTTAATCCACCGTTTTACTCTGATGCATTGGTCTCTCAGTTTCATGCTCCATTATCACCATATTTCTGCTAGTTTATTTTTATTACCCTATAATATTTTACATTTAAGTTATTATCTCCAATTTTATTTTAATATATATTTTAATAAATCTTTTATTGTTATTATTAATGTTTATCTTCATTATTTGTCCAGCAGGTAATATGGGTCTGTGTATCAATGTGTCCAGCAGGTCACATGGGTCTGTGTGTGAATGTGTTCAGCAGGAAATATGGGTCTGTGTATGAATGTGTCCAGCAGGTCACATGGGTCTGTGTGTGAATGTGTCCAGCAGGTCACATGGGTCAGTGTATCAATGTGTCCAGCAGGTCACATGGGTCTGTGTGTGAATGTGTCCAGCAGGTCACATGGGTCAGTGTGTGAATGTGTTCAGCAGGAAATATGGGTCTGTGTGTGAATGTGTTCAGAGCCTGTGTGTTCAGGGTTTGGTGCTATCAGTGTGTTCAGCAGGTCATTTAGGCCTGTGAGTCTGAGTGACAGAGTGGGGAAGGGAGGAAAGGACCTGTGAGAACAGGTGTGCTCAGAGCAGTCTTACCTGCACCCGAAAGGTCGCACTGCGCTGTATAACGTGTACGCATGGACATACATGGCCACTCTGTCTGAAAGGTGCTGTCAAGAAACCGATCAAAAACAAGAACAAAAATCACACTATGACCAATCTGTTCAACACTATCATCAACCCCCCCATCCCCTCAACCCAGCTCTCATCTGGACAATTCAGTATATTTACTGAGAAAATGGAAATCCTTATACACAGGGGCTAAGAACTGCTACTTGGCCGTGTTTGGTTGAAGAGTCTGGGTAGCCAATCTGGTCTCTACAAATGTAGATTTGTAGAATTTTGGTCTCTACAAAAGAGATGCAAAACTAAGCATCATTACAAGCAATACTTGCTCCACAGAAATGTATTACGTTGCCGTGCATGAATTAAAACACTGCAGAGACACTGCAGAATTAAGTGGGCCAAAAGTGGTTATAAACACAAACAAGACAGGTTTTGTAAAACGGTGTTATTATTAAATGTTATCCACAATCAAATATGATGTCCAAAGGACAAATGCAAAATTGGTGTCTGGTTTACATCTGGATTTAGGTTATGTAGCTCAGTAAACTGTACCCTTGTGATGCCTAAATTGGGTGTTTGATTAAAAGCCTATGTTCACACAGGGTGGCAGAGAACAAGCTTGAAGTACCTTGAGTGGGATGTCATGACCGTAGTTGGACCGGAAGTTGGAGGCCTCCTCTCTGGCTACTTCAGCGAGGGACCGTGCGTCGGCTAAGAGCCCAGCCACTGCCTGGGAGATTGAGGTGGGGGGGAAGGCCAGAGGTCATTCGGGTGTTGCTCACAGAGAGATGCACAATTCCATTACTTCAATATTATGTATTTTATGCCCCCAAAATCAAATAATCAATGTCAATAAAGGTGCAAAGGAGTACTGCATGGAGGCAACAGGGTGAAAGTATTCACAGTTCTCAATGGAATGGGTTATGCCCATGCACATCCCTCAGGCTTCTGGTTACAGCTGATAAAGGGAACTTGCCATTCCAACGTGGCGGTCGATGTTGAAGATGCGCTTGTTGGAGCCTTCCTCGTAGAGCTTGGAGAGGACCAGCTTCTCTACTCCGAACACAACACCATCCTTGCACCGGATCCCAATTGCCGTACTGTGTGCCAAAAACAAAGGACACTGTCAGTTTGAATTAATCTAGTAATAAATGAAGTGAAAGCAATCTCTGAAAAGATGGTTAAACTTAAAAAAATTAGGTTTCCTTAAGCTGGAGAATGGGGAGTCATTTATAGTATGTGTTTTGATAATGACAATTAAAAAATCCAAAAATTAGGGTGCAGACATCAATGTAAAAAGACTGTACATTCATCCTGTCTACTAGGGATACAAAAAAATAAAATAATCCAGTGTACCAAAATATCTTACCGAAAATATCTGACTGTTTGTACCAAAAATCTAAACGGGCAAACCGCGGTTCATATACTAGCATTATTTTAATTTTAATTTTAGATTTAGGGGCATTCCGTCAGAAATAAATCACTTTCTGACCACACCCATTTAGATTTTTATACATGTTATGAGAGAGTGTGAGAATGCGTTTTGATTAACCAGAATGACTAACCATTTAGGAGACAGGGGCCCTCAAAGTTGACCCATATTGGACCCGCCCCACCCTATCTATAGACACAGATATCTTCTTAAAAAATTAACATAATAGTATGGTTCTCTTATTATCGGAAAGCTTACAAACAAGGTTATCCACAATTTCAATACTTTTGGTCCAAAATAATTACATATGCAAATTAGGTTATTTTTTCTGTCCTTAAACCTTAATTTGCAAAAAAACAAGTACTTCAATTTTCAGTTCAGTTCTATCTTACGCAGAGTTGATTATAACGCCTAGCGCATGTCGTTTAAATACCATGAATTCTTGCGCTCGCTGCAAGTGAATTGGGCGTGTTGGTCTTAAAATGAGGAGTGGCCTGGATTATTTTTGGTGTATTGCTATCTTGAACCAGCAGAAAGCGCTTGTGCGAAAACCACCACAAACCTGGTCTAAAGTCATGTCGCAGTTGTTTACATGTTATTTTAACGGCGCATATAAGTGTGTCTACATAGGCATGTGCACAACGCGTGTACACCCTCCTGTCTGTTACACACAGGGGCGCGCACAAGCATGACTAAAATATCAAGATTACAATGTGAAATATTATTATTGTGTAAGCTATATCACATACCTGTCCCTCAGCGAAGGGGAATTCCGCATTAAATTGCTTTCAGCCCACTCCAGCATTGTGCTGCACTCTTCATTTGCATTTGACACTATTAACCATAATATTTTATTAAATAAGCTATCTCCCATGGGATTGGATGAGCTCTCTGTTAATGTTTTATGATTATCTTTCTGGGAGAACTCAAGCTGTTGTTGCTGATGGTATCAAATCAAGTTTTCTTGAAATAAGTAAAGGTGTCCCACAGGGGTCTATTCTGGGTCCACTTTTATTTACATTATGTATAAATAATATGATATCCTCGTCTCCGAATTATGATGTACATTTTTATGCAGATGATACAATCTTGTATGCCACGGGCTCCACTCTTGAACTGGCCGCTACAAATCTGCAGTCTGTTTTTGATGCTTTTCTGGTGTCTCTTATTAACCACAAGCTTATCTTATACTCCGATAAAACAAAGTGTGTTTTATTTTCAAGGTCTTGTGTGAGCAATACTCCTAATATTAGTATTCATACACTTCAGGGTTCTCAAATTGAAATTGTAGAATATTATAAATATATAGGAATTTGGTTAGATAATAGGCTCTTTTCACACCCACATGGAACACCTTTCTAAAAAGTTGAAAGTAAAAATAGGTTTCTTATATAGAAACAAATCATGCTTTTCTACTGCTAGTTGGAAGGCCATTGTACAATCAACAATTATGTCTATTTGATTATGGTGACATTCTGTACATGCATGCCTCTCCTTCCACTTTAAAACCACTTGATGCTGTGTATCATAGCGCACTGCGTTTCATCACTGGAGATACATTTCTCACTCACCACTGTATTTTATATGAAAAAGTGGGATGGCCTTTAACTAAGAGAAGGGACATGCATTGTATTTTATTTATCTATAAGGCTCTGCTTATGAAACTTCCCTATTATCTCTGCTCTTTGATTGCCTTTAAATACAGCACATATGGTACTAGGTCACAGGATTACTTAGCTTTTGATACACCACATGTTAAAACTGAGCTTGGCAAAACTGGTTTTAAATACTAGGCCCCATTCATATGGAATGAACTACAGAAGACCTTGAGATTAGAACACTTCATTTCGTTAGAGGATTTTAAAATTTTGATCGCTGATATTGTGGATGTTGCCTGAGCTTGTTGCTTTTGATTTATGTTTATAAATGTTTTGACTGAATTTTTATTTTGAACTGTACTTGTTTGTCCAATGTGTTTGTATGTGTCTGTTGTACCCAGGTCGCTCTTGAAAAAGAGATCCTGGATCTCAATGAGATTTACCTGGTAAAATAAAGGACAAATAAAATAAAAAATACAAAACATCCAGGCGATTTGCCCTGGTATGTGTAAGGTTATATGTATAGACTATTCACAAGTATCTTGGATCAAGCAAGCCTACACGTGCCAATAGTTCCTGTAGCCTAATCTTCCAGGGGGACAATCTTCTGTTACGGGACAATGGCTATCCATTGAAATCTTTGCTGATAACACCTATATCAAGCCTAAAGCGCGAATTGTCATTTACACCTAATGCGTGAATTGTCATTTACACCTAATGCGTGAATTGTCATTCAATGGAAACTTGCGCACTGCAATAGACGGACATTTCAGTTCTGAAAATGCGCTTCAGATGTCATTACAATAGCTACAGCTCTCTCGACCAACAGCCTATAAGTAAATAGAATGGTTTTGACTGAAAAAAGAATATTGCATTTATTGTTTTTCAAATAGCCTAGGCTACAGCGGATTCACTGTGCATAAGGTTTTTTCGATAGCCTACGGTTAAAAAACGGAGATAAATGTCACAATGTTAACTGAATTGTAACCTTAGCTATTCTTCGTCCTTCATATTTTTTTAAATTACAGTGACAAGGTTTCCATACTCTCAGCTTATTAAAACCCTGCTGATTTCACCTGTTACTCCATAACTGAACAAAAGATTTTAAAGAGAACTAAGCGTCTAATTAGAAACGAAAACAAATTTGCAGCACGTTACACAATTAATTCACAATTAATTTTAATGCCATTCTCTGCATATGCGCTTAAACTTCATGCAGGAGCAGGTCCGTTTCCCCTGCTGTATCACACTTTTCAAGGTCTTCCTGGGAACGTGGACTGTTTTAAAGCATTACGCTACCAGTAAAACAGGTTGGTCACATTTCCATAAGCAGGACATTATAAAACAAGGGAAAATATGAGTGAACCTATGGTTTGCCAACCTGACAGCTTTATTGTATTTATAGTGTCATCATTAAGGCAAAATAATAATGTTATTTATGTTATTAATCAAAATTAAAATGCAGGTAATGAACTTCGGATGAAGCTTGAACATGAGTTCATTGCTTCATCGCATAATCAAACAAAATTTGTTAAACAAGCAGGCTAATTTGGCATTTTCTAAGGTGAGACGGAAGCCATTGGTAGCTTATTCTCAGCTGTTGCAGGTGCTTTTAACGAAATTTAACCACATATACTTTGTAAAATAACAGCACTGTCGGGAATTACCCGGAACTCATAATGGTTAGTCCGAATAATATTGATCATAGGCTACTACTGATCCATATAGCCTATTCCTTGATCGCACTAAACACGCACGAGCATGTCTGTTTTGCCATCATATAAGCAATCCACCAAGGTGGAAAAGCAGGCTTTTAAAGGGAATGGGATATGACATTTTGATTGGTTTATTGCATGTCACGCCCCCAAGACACCTATATTTAATGAAGAGACTCGGTTCAGTCCATTTGCACATTGCGCCGTGCTTCATGCTCAAAAAACACGCTGTCAAACTAGCAAAAGTGGACTTGGACATGCCCTAAATGCACTTAACGCCATGCGCTTAGACCAAGCGCTAAGATTGCCAAGATAGAGCCCCAGGTGTGAGCATCACAAACTTGGTAAATGGCTCCAATGAAACAAGACAGGTGTACCATTTACAATACAAACTTAGATTTGTTTATTTTCATAATTTAAGTCAAAATAAAGTGCCACAAATGCAAAGAATCTGTATGCAATCTGTATTCAAATATCAGAAACACTTCCAAATTATGGTATTATTTTGCAAACCCCTTTCCTTAACAAGAGAACATAAGGTGAGTCAATCTAAAAATAGATTGACTTGGTTTAACAATGGAGGCAAAATTGCTTTTTAAAAACTTTTTTATGATTATATTATATTTATAACAATTTCAGTATGTTAAACAGAGTCAATCTATTTTTAGATTACTCACCGGTCTGAAACTAATCTTGAATGTGAGTAAAACAAAATATATGATTTTTTTCTTCATAGAACATTGAATATCTAAGTATTCGGTTAAATTGTGATTTTTTTTCCAGATCACACAAACAAATGTAACAAAAAAAAAAAAAAAAGCTTAAAGCTAAACGTGCCACCCTTTACAGAAATAAGTCTTGCCTGTCTATGAATAGTCGGAAAAGATTGTGCAGGTTACAGTATTACCAGTCATGGACTAAGACATTCTATAATGCATGCTCGCATCTCCATTTTTAAAACCACGAGCCAGCCTATCATCTATCATAGCGCGCTAGGGTTTATCATGGGCAATGGGTGCTGTGTTAACTCCACAGCACGGAGGTAACACGGCTTAATGTTAACGTTACACCGACAAAAACAGATAGGACGCAGTTGACTTTAGAACTGGTGCAGAACTAAATTATCACCGTCATTCGATCGAGCTAAAAAAATGAACGACTCAATTATATCTTTTATATGCCGCAATATTCGACCATGCAGCGTCATAGATAATGAGGGATTCTGAATTCTGAATAATCCCTCATTATATATGACGCTGTATGGCGGAATATCCGTGTTACCTCCATGCTGTGGTGCCTTTTCAAATGCAATCGTACTTGACCATTTTGCAGATGGAAGTTTGGTCCTGTTCTTGAGAGTCTGTTTTTTTTTGCCAAACCCAAAATGTACCCATACATCGAATTTAAATGCGCTGGGTGATTGAATGTCGGCCATGCTGGCTAGCTACATCCTTTGGTGTCTGCCAGCCACTCAGCCAGGGGGTGGGGCTATATAGTGTGCGCACAGTCCGTGCATGCAAGCACAGAATATCGATACGGGAGTCACTGAATCGATATGAAAATTGCGTGAGAATATTGCGATACTCTAGTACAAATAAGCCTATACATATTAAATATAACTACTTATTTGAAACATGTCTTGTTCATGAAGTCTAATAAACAACACACTCTCAAGATGTTAGTCTCTATGAGTCCCCCCCTCCCGGTACGTACGGTGAACTCTGTATCATGATACAAATCGTACCATTAGTTGAGGGAACCGTTACATACCTACTGTCTACATTATGATTATCATTAACGCGTTATGTCGGTGCTTCATACACAATTTTACTACTTTTACTTAGTTTGCTTCCTACCTGGCAATGTGTTTTCATTGAGCACCTTGTTTTGTGGTGTCCTTTGACTAAAGTTAAGTTCCAAGAAACACTCAGAGGCTGTGTCTCAAATTGCATACTTGCATGCTTGCGCACTCATGTACTTGTAAGTGTGATTGTAAGTACACTTCCAAGTGCACGAAGAAGCATATGCTACTTATGCAAGAACGCAGAGCACTTAAAAACCTGACAACCCGTAGTGTAACGTCATAACTCTTCTAACGAAAAACACCTCCTGGGCAGGTTAGCTTGCAACTGACATCTGAATATCAGATATCAGCAGAAAGAATAGCTTGTTATACACATTTGTGGTGAAGGGATGTACAGTTGAAGTCAGAAGTTTACATACACTTAGGTTGAAGTCATTTTTTTTACCACTCACAGATTTCATGTTAGCAAACTATAGTGTTGGCCAGTCAGTTAGGACATCTACTTTGTGCATGACAAGTAATGTTTCCAACAATTGTTTTCAGACAGATTATTTCACTTTTAATTCACTATATCACAATTCCAGTGGGTCAGAGGTTTACAGACACCAAGTTGACTGTGCCTTTAAACAGCTTGGAAAATTCCAGAAAATGATGTCATGGTTTTAGAAACTTCTGATAGGCTAATTGACATTATTTCAGTCAATTGGAGGTGTACCTGTGGATGTATTTTAAGGCCTACCTTCAAACTCAGTACCTCTTTGCTTGACATCATCGGAAAATAAATAAAAAATCCGCCATAAAAAAGCCAGACTACAGTTTGCAACTGCACATGGGGACAAAGATCTTACTTTTTGGAGAAATGCCCTCTGGTCTGATGAAACAAAAATGGAACCATTTGGACATAATGACCATCGTTATGTTTGGAGGAAAAAGGGTGAGGCTTGCAAGACGAAGAGCACCATCCCAACCGTGAAGCACGGGGGGTGGCAGCATCATGTTGCCACCCCCGTACTTCACGGTTGGGATGGTGCTCTTTGTCTTGCAAGCCTCACCATCCCAACTGTGAAGCACAGGGGTGGCAGCATCATGTTGTGGGGGTGCTTTGCTGCAGGAAGGACTGGTGCACTTCATAAAATAGATGACATCATGAGTAAGGAAAATTATGTGGATATATTGAAGCAACATCTCAAGACATCAGCCAGGAAGTTAAAGCTTGGTCACAAATGGCTCTTCCAAATGGACAATGACCCAAAGCATACTTCCAAAGTTGTGGCAAAATGGCTTAAGGACAACAAAGTCAAGGTATTGGAGGGGCCATCACAAAGTCCTGACCTCAATCCAATAGAAAATTTGTGGGCTGAACCAAAAAAACGTGTGCGAGCAAGGAGGCCTACAAACCTGACTCAGTTACACCAGTTCTGTCAGGAGGAATGGGCCAAAATTCCAACTTATTGTGAGAAGCTTGTGGAAGGCTCCACGAAACGTTTGACTCAAGTTAAACAATTTAAAGGCAATGCTACCAAATACTAACGGAGTGTATGTAAACTTCTGACCCACCTGGGGATGTGATGAAAGAAATAAAAGCTGAAATAAATCATTCTCTCTACTATTATTCTGACATTTCACATTCTTAAAATAAAGTTGTGATCCAAACTGACCTAAGAAAAGGAATGTTTACGAGGATTAAATGTCAGAAATTGTGAAAAACTGAGTTTAAATGGATTTGGCTAAGGTGTATGTAAACTTTCGACTTTAACTGTAGGTGTAGTTTTATTTATAAAGTAAACAGAGGAAATGCATAGCGGTATGTAGCCTATATATTAAGGTTAAGATGAGGTCAAATGTAATGTTCGCGGCTAACGTTAGTAATCTCCAGTAACGTAGTTAGGTAGCATGTACTTTTATGCCCACTGCGTTTTATTCAACCATAGTTATTGCTAACATTACATTTTAAAGTAAAGCTTTCTTGATGCTACGGTAAAAATTTCAATTTTAAGTTGTAGCTTTGCTTTTATTGAGTGCAATAGCCTATACAATAAACTTTAGCGACAGGGGTGGTAACAATCACATTTGTTCCAGATTCTATTAAATTTAATTTATAACTGTTAACTTGGCGTTTTTTTACATAGACCATTGTCACAAATCAGCATTGGAGAGATCCCGGGCCTGAATGGATTACTATGTCAACAATAAAGTAAATTGTGTTTCCAACATGTACTGCGTTTTGTTTCCTTGGTAAGTCAGCTTATTTGAGGAGTTACTATATTTGATAAAAAGTTCAATAGTAAATCGATACGTAATCTGGCTGAAAATCAGATGCACTGCTCTAAAAAAAAAGAAGAAAGAAGATATATTTAACTACAAATCAACAGCTTTGGCTCATAAAACTCACTTTTACATAATTGTCAAGTGGGAATTACTATATTTTCAGTATATCAGTATAGGGGGTAGATATCTATGGGTCCAAAACCCCTATGCAACACGTCATAAAATGAATAAAACTAGTTTTGTCCATTATAAAACATATACATTTGCTCCTTCTGATGGCTTAAGATAAAAAACATTGATATCACAGTGTTACACACACCTAAATATGTTGCCTAATCATTCACTCTTGTACCTCAATAACACATCACTTGTCCCTGTACTCTACAGTATGTATACTTTTATCCTGGGATTGCAGTTTTCTGTAGTTTTTAATTTTTTTTAAATTTTCCTATTTATAATGACTGCAAGGAAATTTTTACCTTAATCTACCACATATCAGCGCACAGTAAATTGGAATGAGCATTTGTCATGCGCTAAGAGACAAGTATATACGCCATAGCCTATATTATGTACGATAACATGAACATAAAATAGTATTCCACCATCTGCAAAATGCTGCCAAATGTTCTATCTTCAATGAACATCGGTAGCCTACATCAAAAATACATTTAACGCTGGGCTGTAGTAAATTGTAAAAAGCACCGAAAAAGACATGGCCTATACCGTTGCTAAGGTTATAATGTACTCTATTGGATAAAAAAGCCGACAATAAAACCAGAATGAACTGTAATGAATGAGACAGGCTTACAGGGCATGGCGGTATTATGCGTTGACGTTTCAGATAGTGTAATAGCGGTATAAAGTGTTGTATATTTCTCAAACCGATTGAACCAGACAATAAATGACCACTGAATTTTGAAAGGAACATCTCGATGTGTAAAACCGATGGTAGGATTGTATATTTATTTTATATTTAGTAGCATATATTGCTAGTAGAATACATGGTAGAATGAGACAGTACTTTCACAGTTTATTTTGAATTTGAGTGAGCAGGGCTTTTCATGGCTTTTCTGGCATACAATCATTGTTGGGTTTATCTCGTTGCTATGACGTTATTCTAATTTTATATGATGAATAAATATATTTATAAACTCAAACATAGACGCTATTGTCCACTATGTCACGCATGGGTAGGTATAGACTAGGTTGGGAGTTGCTTGTTAAATGGACTTGCTACGGGGAAATAGTGACATTTAGAAACTCGGTATTCAGCAGAAATCGTCACAAACCGTCTACCAATAAAGTTAAAACACAGAGTTTGTGATTTACACTAATAGTTTGACTGCAGTAGCAACGAATGTCTCAGTTGAGCAAAAAGGTCCCGCCGGCGGGACCTTCTAAGCAAAGCAGTTAAAGGTCGGAAGGGTAGACCGGGTTTTACCCAAACTTCGGTGTATTCCCAAACTGTCACGTCGCCCGCATCGCCTCATCTTCCCCGTTCTCATTGAAAATGAATGGACTTTGCTTCCATTGAAAACACAGACTTAGAGCATAAACTATATGGTGGCTAAGGCTAACGTGTTCACATCTCATCCATTGTTTTTATGTACCATAAATCCTCAACACAATCCCCGCCCCCAGAGCAACGCAGCTGTCCGTTAATCATCCTCCATTGGAATTAATGACGTCCGGTGTCCGTCAATCCGACGATGCGTTGAGTTGTGAACACGGCGTAAACGTAGCGATGTGTGGAAATATGTCTAAGAAATAGAAGGACACCGTGTGCAGTCCAAGTTATGCAATGTTAAAGCTGCATTCTCCCCAAATCCGGCAAGGTACATCGATCGGACGCATTCTATTCATTTTCTTTGGAGAGGATGCGATGCGATCGCGCGGTGCATGATGGATGGCGGCGACTGTGTGGTACGTTCGCCGGTTCTGAATTTGCAAAGGATAGATTCCAAAACTACTTTAGGCAAATGAATGCGTCCGCCGTTACTCTCGAAACTCGGATCAAACGGTCAAAGTAGGCGTTTTAGATCAAATATGAATCAAGATTTAGCAACTGCATATAGTCTCTCGCCTCAAATGTTTTCAGAAACATATTTTAGTGGACCGTTTAAGTGGTATAATATAAAGTTTATTAACAGGCTGCTATATTGTTCCGGTTTGAAAACGCAGGCAAAATACGTCTCACCAATCAGGTGCCGTTAATGTTCCTCGTAGGCTACTGAACCAGTCTAATAGCACCGCCCTCCAAACGCACAGTTTGGGGGTCCGGCGCGTCCTCATGCGTCGTTGCCGGATTTGGTGAGAATCCACCAAGACGCTTACCATACCACCACAAGAAGCCTACTATGCAATCGCATGTGCTATTAAAGCATCAAGAAAAAGAAACATCGCTGCATAAAAACACCGATTTGCAGAAACCCCGTATGATAGCCTTCACCATTGCAAGACTTAAATTACATAATTACATTTTTCAATGATTTATTAGGCTTTACTTTATCAAAATCGTTGTAGAATAATATTTATTTATTAATATCAGTTTTGTTCTGCCCAACGTCAATGTAGCCAAGCTACCGACATGTTTTGCAATGCCTATTGCCTTTTGATTTAGGTTATTTTATTTATTATTTTACTGGAGAAGGCCTCGTGTTCAATTTTGTCTGCCCAGGTCAGGTCAGTGTAAAAGCCCAAATTTAGCTTACCATAACGTACCTTGTTTTTATAACTAAGCACTAATTTGCCATTGCCTTGTTTTAGATAATGGGCTTATACAATGCAACTGTCCTCTTTGAGTAACGTTTTTGTGTAATTATTGTTTATTTGTTACAACATGTTTGTGAGTTGAGAATTAATTCTTAATATCAAATGGCACCGGGACTGTTAAGCATTGTGTATATTTCTGTGCATTGTTGTTGCATGCTGCCAGGCTTTTTAAGATGCATTCAAAAATGAGATTTCTCTCAACGAGTCACTGATGGAGTAGCTAGTCTACATCATACGATCAATCGATCTGGGAAAAAAACATTAAATGCCCATCCCTACTTTGTAAACTTTTGTTTTCTATTAGAAAACTTTAAGATAATGATAATGTTATTTTCACTTTGTAATGATACAACATTTTTCATTTAGGCCCACATGTTCATACAAGCCATTGCTACACAGTAAAACGTCCAGTGTTAATTAAAATATAAAAGAGTACACATGAGCCTAATTTGGCCACATTAGGCTCATATGTACTCTGTTAGAGTTGAATTAACACTGGACATTTTACTGTGTAGAAACATTTATGGCTCAGAAATAAGCATACAATTCTGCAGTCAAACTTTCTTGTCAATTAACTTTTATATTATCGCATCGTGGTTGTATCGAAATCGTGAACCCCATATCATGTATCGAACTGCATCGTGAGCTAAGCATGTCACGCCATCCCTAATAGAGGGTCATTCTCTCAAATAACAATGAACCCTATAGAGCAGGGATGTCAAACTGATTCCATCGAGGGCCGAGTGTATGCAGGTTTTTGTTCCAACTGTGCCCTACACCAGCTGATTTCACTAATTAGCTCAGCTCTTCAACCAAGGAGGTGAACTAATTAGTGGAATCAGCTGGTGTAGAGCATGGTTAGAACAAAAACTTGCATACACTCGGCCCTCGATGGAACGAGTTTGACACCTCTGCTATAGAGTATTCCAAGAAAGAGGATGGGAGAATATTGAGTCTGTCTGCCTCTGTCTTTTGTGGTGCCGTTCAAGCAAGAGATGGGAGTCAGAGTCAAGTAGGATCTTACCTGCTGTTTTCTACTGCTTTCATTGCATATTCAACTTGAAACACTCGCCCATCAGGAGAGAAGGTGGATGCTGACAAATCATACTAGAGATAAAAGAAAACAGTGGATGACTGTTGTCATGGATACAGCCGCTAGTTTTACAAGAGGAAAATAAACCCATCTATACTTTTTGTATTGGTATAGGTACATATATATCATTTGGTATACACCATGCCTTGATTTGTGAATGCGGAATATGATTTTTGGGGCTTGGAGAGGAAATGGACACCATTTCATCTTAACGAACTGATGTCAGTGAAACGTGATTTTGATCAACGCATCATGGAGTCATCAAGAACTGCAGATACCCATCTTAAACATAGAGCTCTACACTTTCTGAAGGTGAAAACCTCATCTTGATGTCTTATTCTGTTAGGGTTATAAGAGGCTCTGAATGATAACTGACCTATGGTAGATGTAATGGTCAGACTTGATTGCAGTTCAAATAATGCATGATCTCTGTACGAACCCAGAACATCATATACATATAATTGAAGGGCAGATCCAGAGCTTTCATTTAGTATACATCATGCCCTGATGTGTGAAAGTGGAATGTTATTTTGGGGGCTTGCAGAGGAAATGGACACCATTTCATTCCAACAGACTGATGTCATTAAAACATGATTTTGATTGACCTATCATTGAGACATCAAGGACTGGACGTACTCATCTTAAACTGAGAGCTCAGTCCTTTCTAATGCTGAAAATCCCATCTTGATGTCTTATTCCGCTAGCGTTATAAGGGGCTCTGAATGATAACTGACTTATGGTAGATGTAATGGTCAGACTTGATTGCAGTCCAAATAATGCACAATTTCGGCATGAACCCATATCATCATATACACGTACTTGAAGGGCAGATCCAGAGCTTTCGTTTGGTATACATCATGCCTTGATGTGTTAATGCGGAATGAGATTTTTGGGGCTTGATAATGAAATATATCCTTATCCTCTCCAACAGGCCTTTTCCATCAAAATATAATTTTGATCCAGTTATAATTGAGTCATCAAGAATTGAATATACTCATTTTAAACAAAAGACTCTGCACTTTCAAAAGGTGAAATCCTTATATTGATGTCTTATTCCGAAAGGGTGATGAGGGGCTCTGAAATATGTTTGATAATGCTATTAGTTTTGAAAATATTTTCAGATATTTCAAATTTCTATTTCATGAAAATTCTATGCTCAAATGAAAGTACATATGATACTCATTCAGAAACTGTTAAAATTATATTGATGTGCATTCCACAGCAAGTGCTACAGGCATTTGAACTGAGGTCCTTTTTTGGCACAGAGCACTATTGGCCATTCCGAGCTTCATTCCGCCGTTCAATTCCGGCTTTTACCCAGGCCCGTGTTACAGGACGGTTTGGCAGGGAAGGCGGGTTAGTGTGGAACAGTTTTTGCTGTATGGTACAGTGAGCCGAGTATGCTGTAAGTTAAGTCCAGTTTAGGTTCAGGCAACACTCCAGTCATTTTCTCCTATGATGTTGTTACGGGTTACAGCAAAATAAGATTATTCACACTTGGAACTTGTACTGCAGGTATGCAGTAACGTTATTTGCCCCCAACTCAAGCAAAATAGCTCGGACCAAATCAGTAAATTAACGTTACGAAAATAGAGAACACTGGCCATAATGAAAACTGAAAGTAAAAAAAGTAACACGAATAAAGGAAAGACGAAGCAAAAAGACGGTACCTTCCACATTCTGGAGAGTAATTAACAATATGCCATTTAAACACACAACCACGACAAATCTAACGTTACTGTGATATGGAAAAGTTAGTCGTTAGTCGCTATAGATGTACGTTACTGAGGATCGAAAAGTGACTCAGCACACGAGTGGTTTTAAAGTTAGAATATATAGTTAATTCTTATTTTGTACCAAACTTTGTTCGTATGGGCTACACCAGACACGTAATAACAGTAACGTTAACACAGATTATTTCATTCAGTTATTAACCTTAGCCAGTTGGCTAATTATCCCACCTCAAACGGCAACTAGGTAGTGAGGCCGGAGCCTAAGGAAACAGTGTAACGTTAGCTAACTTACTTAGCTAGCTAACATTCGGGGAGTTAACATACAGCATGGAGTACTTTTCGTCTTGTATCCTTTATTGGTAATTACTTCACAAAACACAATCCATTGCGGATTATAGTTCACTTACCCCGGTTCCAATTGAACTCATTTTTAATTACAAAATAGAAATCTTTCTGCTTTTGAGTGTCCGTGACTGGTATTTCTTTCTTCCACTGCTTGTCAATTTCCCCCACTCTTTCACCTGCAAACAACACGCCATCTGATTGGATATTACATCAGCCAATCACAGAATGGTTAAATATCTCGTTTACTGAAAGGAGCAACTTCACAGATCTCAGATAGTTCAACTCCTATCAGCTATATGCATATATCATCAAAAAAAAAAACGTTTTCGACGTGCAAAAATGCCAAGTTACTCATACATACAAAGCACTGTACTAAAACTTGCAAAATCTAGGCCTGCCATTAAAAGTATTGATATAAAGATTAGGCCAAGTTACAACAAACAATATTGGATATCTTAGCTCACACAAATTAAACAAGCTCTATTCCAAAGCAATGCTACCCAATGTTTCCTCAATTATTTAATGTAGCTTGGCTCTGTGTTTTTTCATCTTACCATCTGAAGAGAATGTAGTCATTCAAACTTTATGTCATATCACAAGTGTGAAATAACAAAAATTGCCTCATGGAAGAAGACATCATTTAAATTAATGTTGTAAACAGCTGAGGACAAATTACACTCCAGACCGGATATGTTTATACTTGGTTGTCAAGTTAATTTGACAAAATGCACAAGTTTTAAATGGCAACTTTGTAGATAGATAGATAAATATTTAGATAGAATACTTTATCATCACTGATCATTTTTTAAGCAGCATATAACAGTCATATTTACAAACAGACATTTATACCAAGAAAAATACAATCATTTACACTAGAGAAAAGGGGGAGAGGTGATAAATAAATACATATAAAAATGACAAATATTTACAGCTACTAAATAAATATTGAATCTTACAATCATATCCAGACATACAGTGCACTCAAAAAGTGTCAGGACAGTGACACATTTTTTGTTGTTTTGGTTGTGTACTCAAGCACATTGGATTTGAAATGGAACAGTGACTATGAGGTTAAAGTGCAGACTTTCAGCTTTAATTTGAGGGTTTTTACATCCATAGCAGGTGAACTGTAGCAATTGTAGCCATTTTTACACAGGTATGTGACCCAACAACATCAAAAGACTCTTGATATCTTATTTTCAGGTACTCTAACAAGCGATACTATAACCTCTCTGCATTTGAATGGATCTCTATGGGAATTGTGGGGTGGGACTACATTATGCTGTAAATTACCTGGGAATAGGTACCCGGACAACAATCGACCGGATAAAATCCTCCTGCAATTACTGGAGATAAGCCTCACCAAAAATGACTTCGAATTCAATAAAGAATTCTTCTTACAGACCAGTGGCACAGCTATGGGCAAAGAATTTGCACTGGCTTATGCCAACATTTACATGGCACATTGGGAGGAGACTGTTTTTGAAATATGTCCCAAACTTCCCACTAATTATTTTAGGTATTTAGATGACATCTGGGGAACATGGTCACATAGCTCAGAAGATTTCAAACACTTCATACAGATCCTCAACACGCACCATACATCTATCACAATTAAACACACCACACACTATGAACATATAGATTTTTTGGACACTACCACATACAAGGGGCGCTCATTTCCCCAAACACACACATTAGACACTAAAGTTTTCTTTAAAGACACAGACACACATGCACTCTTACACAAGGACATTCTCCACCCGAAACATACATTCAGAGGCCTGATTAAATCCCAATTGCTAAGGTTCAACAGAATCTGCACACAGATTACAGACTTTGAGGAGGCTACCAAAACCCTCTTCAATGCATTAAAACCAAGGGGGTATTCCAGATTGTTCCTCAGACAGATTCAGAAAACCTTCTTGGATACAAAACAACAGGACACTAGAAAAATCATTCCACTTATCACCACCTACTCGACATTCAGCCAAATAGCAAACGGAAAAATTAAACGGAACCTGGCCAGGATTCTGCAAAACACAGACTTGCTTCAAGAATACAAAATCGTTTCGGCCTAAAAAAAAGAATCATCTGGTAAGTAGTAAACTACCGGAAATCAACATTTTACCCACATAAGGCCTGATATTTTACAAACAGGCCACTACAGTAAAAAACAACACTACAAACACAACATAACTAATTAAACAAACACTCACAGTTAACACATATAACTGCATATATGTCATAAAGTGCAAACACTGCGACATAAAATATGTAGGAGAGACAGGAAATACAATCAAGACCAGATTAGCACAACACATATATAACATAAGAAATCATAGGAAAACAGACACACACATAGTGGCTCATTTCACACCATGGACTTGAAGCAGTAGAAATATCGGGCCTCCATTCAAACATTAACTGGACACAGGAGGACAGACGTAGGACAGAAAGACATTGGATTAGAAAACTCAACACCATATTCCCAGGAGGATTAAACAAACGCTGGTAAAAAAAACTTCATCACATGAGGGACCAAATTTTTCCTACTTAAAGGCTGCAGTACACTGAATGGCCAGTGCAAACTTTTCTTTCCCAAGGGGCCCTCATAAGGGGTAACTTGGGAAATAAAGATTTTTTCCTAAACCTGGGAATAGTATGGAACACGTTTGGCTAAATGGCTGTAAATCATCAAGGGTCTGAGGTATCAAACGAACCTCAAACCATCAGTCTGCTGCCAGATACCTAAAATTGCAGGAACTTATTCCACTTGGAACTTTCAAACGTCAATTGAGAGATTTTGTACTTTACATTACATTACAGGCATTTAGCAGACGTACTTATCCAGAGCGACTTACACAACATTTTTCAGCCTTTTTTTTTTTTTTAACATTTACCCATTTATACAGCTGGATATATATACTGAAGTAATTCAGGTTAAGTACCTTGCTCAAGGGTACAGCGGCAGTGTCCTACCTGGGAATTGAACCTGCAACCTTTCGGTTACAAATTCAATTTCTTAACAATTATACTACACTGCTGGACCTGTACTTGCCGTACTTACACATGTTTTTTTGTGAACGTATAATTGTTCTTTTTTTGTCTGTTTTTATTGCCTGTTTGTGTCTTGGTGTTTGTCTGTTTAATGTGTTGCAACTTTTATCTCTTTTATGCTGCTGTCTTGGCCAGGCTTCCCTTGAAAAAGAGTTTCGCTTCATATCTCAATGGGACCAACTTGGTTAAATAAAGGTTAAATAAAATAAAATACAATAAAAAAAGATATGCAGTAGATATCGATGGTTCACTTTAAGGGTTGGATTCTCCTGACTTATTTTTCCATAGAGTTCAATCGGAAAATGAGTCAGGAGAAATAACCCTTAAAGTGATCCATCACTTATATCTGGCAGCAGAGTGGTGGTTTGAGGCTCGTTTGATACCTCAGACCGAGAGTGCGGGTTGTAGGCTAAGGTATAGCCTAATAGTTTACATTAAATATTATTTTTTGGCTGTTAAAAACCTGTGTAATCACTTTTTTCTTACAAATAATAGCATTTAATCTTGAAGTTAAGTCGGCCAATGTAATTTATAAATAATAGTTGGAGAACATGTTGTATCCATTCTGCAGCATTATGAATACTTCGCAACTTCATTCACTTTGCACTAAACGGACGCACCACCGATTGGTTAAAATGTAGGATAAATGGCTGTGTTTCTTGTAACATGGTTACAAAAACTAGAGTGCAGTATGAGAACTTTATTGCTTTAGGATAAAACATTTACAATTTATTCGCAATCTAAAAACAGGCTATTTGTTTTCTTTGGGTCGTTATTTATTTTACAACTATCGAGTAGGACTAAAATGTGTTTGAAATATGACAATCATTGACTGCCCTCTTGTGGCCAGGATAGCTACTGCGTTTTTGTGTGCAAGCCTCCCTGGTGCAACCGGATCCCCGATTCATTTCCCACCGTTTTTTCGCTCCCTGCATGAGGTCTTCCAATGAATATGTGACACAAGCCGAAGAAAAGTTTCTCAAAGAAATTGAGGGAAGGATCAACGAAAAGTTCATGTTCACCGTGGTAAGTGATTTAAAGTATCTCCCAAACAATATCGTTTGTTTAATAATTTAGCATGTAAAATGTAGCCTTAAGTTATTTCAAAATATAGGCTATCGCAATCCCACTGGCGCTCGGTACAATGTCGTATCTCGACGGTGTTAGTGAATCACATTAATTACAATTGGCCTGTAAAATGTAATAATCTAGAGATTAAGTAAAAATACTTTAAACAGAATATAATCAGTGTTGTTAAAGTAAAATGGTGAACGAACGTGCTTGACTTGCGGAGTAGCCTAGATATCGTGCTGATATGTTGCATGTGTTTATGTTTTAAAGTTTGTGATATTTTCAGAAATAACTAAAGCAGGTTTAAGAAATGGAAGATAGTTTTAGTTTATGACGCTTTGTTTTGTGCAAACCAAATGCGTGACGTGGCTCTCATTCAAGCCAAGCCTATAATCTACAGGAAAACCGTGAAGCAACAGTTGCAACAGTTTTACAACGAAATTCTCGGAGTGAAACGCGTTTTTTAAAAAGTAATTGCTATATAGCCTAGCCTACATATTCGCCATTCTATTAAAACAAAAACAACGAAAAAGTTGAATCTCAAATGATTCCCGAGGGTTCTTTTCTTGACCTGGAAGTGCTACCAGGTGCCCGTTGCTGAGGTGAGCAGGGACGCCGGCTGTTTTGGGAAAATATCAAATTGCAAATGAGAGCAAAACAGTGTCGCGGTGTCAGTAGCCTACCGTCGGGACAATGGACGCAAGAAACAGAGCTCACGACGTTCATAGCGCGCTCCAAAGAGCGAAAAGGAAAATGTCAAGCTTACAAAACGAACTTTCAGAGAAGTAAGTGCTATTGCAAGAATAGCAGCTCATGTTGTACAATGAATGATGTTGAAATTTAGAATTATGGTTCACGTTGTTCGTCAGGGAATATTCCAAGCTTTTGATGGAGAACCCCGCCGACGTCAGTTAGGCTACTTTTATAACATTTATTTCTGCAACATTATCGTGTAGAATTGTAGGCCTATTCATTAATTGAATTATTAATACATAATCATTTCAGTAAGTTAAGTCTGCTAGTATAGCACTTGTTTTCTTTTTCTGTGTTTAGTTTCTGGAAAACTTATAAATAACATGGTACAACCTTGACATGGCTTTCAGGTTTTGTCATACGTCTTAGCAAATGAAATTAATGAACCAGTTTGCAACATATGGGCCGTGTCCGAATCGGCAGTCTTCCACACTGTTGAGTAGCCTTGGTGAGTAGATAGGGCGAGAAAGTCGTAGAGTAGGCCTACGCGAACATTTTTTAAAATTGTAGTATACTTCAAACACCCGGATGACACACACACTTCCGGGCTTTCGCTGAGTACATTCGGGCAGATTCGGGAGCACACTTCGGCTGTATCCCAAACCGCATACTTCCATGCTCCGCCCTACCGTGCTCCCGAGTGCGCACTCAAGGTTTGGGAGTTCGCACTCTGGAGCATGGAAGTACGGTTGCAGTTTTGCACAGTCGTGGAACGCACTTCGTGGCGACCTATAACCTTTAACCTTTCCCGTAGCTAGGCTATCGGGGAAATGCGGACGAGTAAGTAGGGTAAACCTGAGAGGCATAACGTCGTTCGCTGGCATTGCACTGTATCGGCTGTTATTATATTATATATTTGTGATATAACCAGCAATATCCGCAACAGTTGAATTATCCTTTTTGCTAGCGTTCTTATTCCAGAAAAGTCAGTGGAAAGCAACGATGGCTAGGAAGACAGCCTATTCATTAGATCATTGGATACCTTTAAGTAAACAATCAACCCCATAATAAAATAGTCTTCGCATTGTAAGCAATCGTCTGTGTTTTGATTATTTTCGCGCTGTTTACCAGAGCGTGAACAACTGGGTACGCAGTTAGTAGAAATGGAGCCATGTTTGTGGCGGTGGTGTTGCTTCTGGGGTGGTTTTCCATTGAAACGGAGAAAAGACGGGCTGCTGCCAGAATAAGACGGCGGATCATTATTTAAAACGGCATCCGACGAAAGCAAGCCACTGGGGTGAAGAGGGCTTCTCTTCGTAGAACAATTGCGCTTGTCAGCACCGACGTAGGTTGTCTTATACAGCCGACTAGCTAGCTACACTGGTTAACATTACATATCATTAAACTTAAATGTATATGAAAAAATGATTATTTTACATCGCATATTGTGCTGTTCATTCACATTGTAGCACTTTATTCATTTACAAACTCCTAATGTAGTTTTCCCCGTTTAAGTTTCCAATCTGAACCACTAGGTGTCAATACTACACAAATAGACAGACGCACTGAAGTTAGGCAGAGTATATTTATTAACTTGGGAAATTTGTCTCTAGGGAGAGAGCCTTGCAACCTATGGCAGGATCATTGTCAATGTCCCCATCCTTGCCAAATATTTTGATGACGACCAGGATCTCCAGCCAGTCTTCCGCTTATCCTGACGGGCAATCCGTGCACTCGTTGGGATGCTCCCCAACAAGAGGGACCATGGCTGGGGCTACACACGTAACGTTATGTCCCTAGTGTCACAAATGGAAAACCAGAAAATATAATGCATCAATACCAAATATTAACATGAGCTAGCATTAAACACAAGTGATGTTAGTGTTATAGCTAAGTTAACTAACGATAACTAGTGCGACGCTAGCTAGTAAGTGGGTTGATATCCAGCTAGCTAGCAAGTCAGTTATAGCATATGGGAATAAATTCGAATACGAATATTAAATAATGCTTCGTGCTTCGGAATAGCTATATCTACGACTAACGCCATTATCTGGCTAATATAGATATTACGTTAGTACTGTCATTTAATGTTAGCGAACGTTACCTAGCTAGCTAGCTGTTACCGAGCAAATTGCATTGCAATTTACATAACGAAAGCTAGCTAGCTGGAAATAGAAGTTATCTTAATTATTGAGCTAGCTCAGTATTAAAACACTAACAGAAATAATGCTGTGCCAGATGTTTTCAAACTTGTGAAAATGTTCATATAAAAATGTTGAAATGACTTACATTTGTCGAAAGCCTCGGGAGAGGCACCGTCAATATTCTCATCCATTACGATAGTAAATATTTGGTCTTGAGTCTCTTGACCTTTTTCTCGAAAGGAATGATGGGATGTTTTTCTGGTCGGAGCACGCATACTTCGAATTTTGACCAAACGGAGCACGCATCCGGGTATTTTATCCGTGCTCCGTGCTCCGGCACTTTTTGGACTCACACTTCAAGATGGATGCGTGCTCGCTATGCGTGCTCGGAGCATGGAAGTATGCGGTTTGGGATACAGCCTTCAAGAAGTACACGAACATTTTGGTCACATAAATATGACGTGAAGCTTCATTTAAAAAAAAAAAATAATAAATGAGGCGCAGCTTCGCTACGTTTTCCTACGACAAAAACACGTGACATGGCAGCGCAAGAGTGGGGCGCAGAGTTGCCAGATTTTGTAAGACTTTCCAGCCAAATGGCGACTCAAAACTAGCCCAAATTATAGGCTATTTTTAACCGAAACCAACGTATTTTAAATAGAAATCATCATGTTTTTACTTTTTAAAATAAGTGCGTGCTTTGCGACTTCATTTTTACCCATGACTGCACTTTGAAAGTATCCCAATTTAGCTGTAAAACCGCGGACATGGCAACACTGGTGGGACGTCTTATGACCTGCTTACGACACTTCCACAGTGCGGTTGGAAAATAGTATGGCGGATATTTTTTGCAGACTGCTAAACAGTGCACATTAAACAGCACACTTCTGCCAGTGCACTGTACGCGGGAGACAGGGCTCTGATTTAGTGTTGTGTCGTTCGCGAACGATTCGTTCAAAAGACCGAATCTTTTGGGTGAACGAACTGAACTGAATCACTTACTGAAAAGATCCGTTCATTTCTCAGTTCAGTTGAGCTCTCGAACGGATCGAACGAGCGTGCGGGGGGGGGGGGGGGGGACTGCCACGAGCGAACGTGATTCGTCCCCTGTGAACCAGTTCTGCTGTGCTGAACGAATCATTCACGGGCGGGCGCCGAGCGAGGCAGCGAACCTGCAGAGTGGACTTCTGCGAGCGAACGTGTCGTGATTCGTTCACTGAAGGCTACTAGACACAGTGAGTTAACGTGACGTGATCCTGAGTGATAATCAGCGGCTCAAACTGCCAGAATCAGGCCCAGCAAGTTAAGACTTAAAAGTCGTGTAAACGGAGTTTGGCGCGTTTGTCAAAGCGACAGCACTTCCGCATGAACCGATCGGCCGTTTCAGTTCACTGAGTGAGTCGGACTACGCAGTACGCAGTCGGAGCTCCGCCCAAGCACTGAACGATTCGGTGAACGAATCTTTTTAATGAACTGATTCTAGTGATTCGAGTCACTGAAGTGAACTGTTTTGCCCATCACTACTCTGATTCGGACACAGCCATGCTATAGAGTAGTCAAGTGATTACGTCACACTGGTTTCGGAAGTAAATTCCCCATTCATTTAGAGCGTAGACATTAACTAAAACTTACTTTTAAACCATTTTTAGTGATTCTGTTTTACCATCAATTTCCTGGATGTCAGTCTATAAATCAGATTTCAAGAAATAGCCGATAGAACGGGCTTCGGAGACTATCTGTCATAGGGAATTTACTTCCGAAACCAGACTCCTCCCACGTCTGACGTACTCACTTGAGTACTCTATGATTATCATTTTCTGCATTGTGCATAGGCCTAAAGCAAAAATGTCATACTGTCAGAGCACGATATTGGGCCACTTTAGTCTCTTGGAGCCTAGACAAAGAACCAGCGGTTCACAGCAACTATTTCGCCATTTCGGATATCATGTCCTGTAATGGAATATGTCATACCTATAATGGACGCAGACATTTAAATTAAATAGATAGACTGGTCGAACACCCATTTTCAAAGTGTCTGATTTGGGGTTTCCCAGTCCACGGTAGGCAAAGGATGAATATAAAGTATGGCTGTTAGGACTGTGGAGCAACCTCTCCCCTGGTAGCACCCAAACCAGTACTAAATGATGCCTGCTATGGGGCCACACTCAATGCTTACATTTTCTTTGCCATTCAATTATTGTTCACCTCTGGACTCTGCCCGTTTGTCTATTTCCTCTTGATTTTCTGATTTGGACCATTGCTCATAAACAACTATACTACATCACCCATAATTATAAATAATTAATTATCATATACCATCCATAATCATACTTGGATCGTTGCACCAACTTGGTCTTCACTTGAGATTAAATGGTTCCCAGGTTATGGGTTCATGAAAAACTCATGGCCCTATCCGTAATCCTACACTGTCCGGACATCCATGCATAATCGTGCTTATATCTGCTTGTTAAGAATCTTTCCACCTCCCAGCTACACTGTCGCCAATGGTACAACAGAAGTATCTGAATTTCCCTGTTGCAGTGGAAGTGCTTTCCTGTCAGAGTTGCAGATTCCTCTGGACTTGGACTCATGTACGCTGGAGGTGTGAGGGTTTCTTTCCTTTTTGGCATGAGGGGTTTCCTGTGGCAGACCTTGGTAATGGTCCTAGCATGTTGGCCACTTCCTCATTTTTCCACTTTTCTATAGACTTTGCCGGGCTGCATTCAGATCTGAATTTTATGCTTTCTGCCTATCGTTCCCTTCCCTTGCTTCATGTGGAGAATCCCCAAAATGCCAGAATGAAATATGGCATCATATTACGGCCTGCCCCTGGCGGGTGGCAACATGAAGCATGAAGAACCAGATATTTATAAAATAGATTAATTTACTAACAAAAGAAATGGTTGGATTAACAAAAGAAAGACAAATCAGAACCACGGACAGCGTGGAACCCTGATAATTGCCACAGAGTGTGCTCTTGCCTGGCCATCACAGGTTTCAACTCTATGGGGTAGCACTTCCTATATCGGTTGTGAGGGCAATTCAGTTCCATTTTGTTTTATTTCTCATCTATCCTCCCTTGCAGAGCACCTGTAAAGTTTGCTTCTGCATGTCACACATTTCCTCACCAAATGGGTCACTCGAAGGAAGAGCAAGGGAAGGTAATATATGAAATTGGATCAGAATGCAGCCCTGGTGTGTTGAACTGGTCCTGAAATCTGCTGCATTCTCATGGCCAGTGTATTGCCTGTGCCAATATAGTGGTTTCTCTTGGGTGAGGTAGCAAAGCTGTGACACCCATGATTTAATAAGTGCAGCTGCCCTTGGCTGCAACCTCATATTCCTGCTCCCTCCCCTAGTTGCTGTGACCAGTAGGTACGGCAGCCAGGGGCTGTAAATGGGCACATTTCCTATTAATTGCAAATTAGTGGTTACAGAATCAACGTTTGAATCATTGAGTCTAATGGCTGGCTTTGAAATGATCTCTAAACAAACCACATGACATGAATGCTTCACATGACAAATTCAAACTAGATTAACAATTCCTAAAGAAATTGTAGGTGTGCTTGCTTCACAATTATCAATTGCTGGAAATAGAATACATTTTATTTTCCCGCTAGAGAACTTCAGTTGTAGCCCCAGCAACAACAAAAAAGACATGGACCCACAACACACAAAAATATCAAACAAAGACATTCAATATAATCATTGCATTAATCAAGCTAATTAAGTGAATTAAAGTGGAATACAGCCATGATTAAAAATAGCCCCCGCTGTCCCGTGATGTCCAGTGTCATTATTAAGCAGTCCAACACACAAACTCCGCCTCCAAGACTTTCCTCCATACACGCATTCCATTCCTCCATGTTGCGGTCTCTGTACACTGTCGATTGTCGAAACGGAGCACCGAAATGCGCCAGCCTTCCCAGTCGTCGCCTCACTCCTCCCCCGCATTATCTTCTCCTTTCTCTTCCCTGGTGGCCTTTTGAAGATTGCCTGCAGTCCTAGATCAGTCCAGAGTCCCGACATCTTCAACTCCGGTGAAGAACTATGGTAAACTTTGTTGCTGCAGATCCAACGGACATTCCCGAGCATATGTTGTGAATGCGTCTCCATGGTGATGACCACAAACAAAATTGTCCCCAATATACAATTCGTCAATCTGATCAAAATGAGCAGCATGATTGCCCTGAACAATCTCCAGTCCGCTTCCCCGTCCCACAACAGACACACACAGCGCATGGAAACAACAAAAGACAAAAGCCCGACACAACAAAATACATTCAAATTAACAAACACGAGAGACAGCTGGACTACATGTCGCCAATACAGCGCCACGTGGCGTCAAATGGCATAGAAACAAATGGCATAGAAAGTAGGCTTGGGACGATGGTCCATGGAATCGACTATTGACAATGGTTGAACCCATCGACGATGGCTATCTTTGTCATTGCCTGGACGATTTTTCTTTTTTTAATTCTTAAAATAAAAATTTCGCCTCTCATTCTGTGTTTTTAATAAATTTTCTACTCTACCATGCTTTTACAATGTAACGTGTTGTCTGCGGCTTTGAAATGTGATCGTGGCTGCGCCATAATTTACCTGGGTTGAGCAAAATCACACTGGTAGCCTACCTTCTGTTAGACCACAGTGCAACTAACTATATAATTTCATTCAGGCCTAATTAAACAAATTATATTTCGTATTCAATAGTGCTATTGATAAACTATTGTTCAGTCTAGAACGGAGTGTAGGCTTAGGCTACGGAGTGGTGAGCTGTAGCCATATATCCCTCAACAGCCTTTTTATTTTAACAGCACAACAAGCTTACCAGTGTCGGACTCGGGGCATGGAAACAAATATAGCCTAATATTGTACAATCTGACTGTAGACTAATGAAAGATGTTATCAGACAAATAAACTAGATTGGATGAAAAGGTGGCCGCTATATTCCTATATTGATACACGGAATGTCTTCGTCGCTCAAGCGAAACATTGAAACGATTTAGGAGTTGAGGCTATAATCTCAAATTGATTCAACAGGCTTATGTAGAATAGTAAATAATGTAATTTACAATGTAATATAGCCTAGCTTAACCATTTCATCAGTGAAAAAAAGTCCCCTATAACGAAAAAAAATATCAGTCAAACATAAGCCTATTGACCTTGTTGTCTCTTTATTTCATAGGTTTAGGCTATAAATAGTTTCTGATTATCAATAAAAATAATTTGTTTCAGGGTAAATTATTATCTATTTTTGATTACATTAGGTTAGTTAAAAAGGTCTAACCCGATAGTGCTAAGTGAGAGAAGTTACGTGCAGATGGAGATAGACTGTGCGGGATGGCACGCGGCATAAAGGGGCTCTTGTGAATCGCTCACTACAAGACAAAAATGGTAATGAACGTGATGACTGCTAGTCTAGATTCTTCATAAAATAAAATTAAATTAGTAAAATGAAACAAATTGCTATAAGAGAGACGAGGGCGCAGAAAGGCTTAGGGAAACTATAGCTCCTGGTGCTGACCGTCTCGTTGGGCAGCGGCCAGGTGAGATAAATAGCCTCTACTAGCTAATGTAGAATAGACGTGAAATCTGTTGTATGTTATTCTTTATTATATTTGGACAAAATTGGACAATTCGCAATGGTATGCCATAATAAGTAAGCAAAAGGCCCGCTGTTCAATAGCCCCGCCCCCGCGCACCCCTCGATAGAATCGACCATCGGCGATGGCTAGAGGGCTCGATGGGACGATGCTGCCTTGCACACAATGGCACAAGCCTAATAGAAAGATGGTAATATGGTATAGTGTGAGGTGGAAAATAAAAGGTGGAAATGGTATGAACTGGTAATGCCGTATAAAGGGATATATTATCTGTGGATATTGAGAACACTCAATTTGGCCACGCAGGTAAGGCTAGCCTAATTTAACCTTTTAAGGCTAGCCTAATTTAGCTTTTCAAAAAAAGTATACTCAACTGGCATACTCAAATAGTAGTGTGTGCTGATTTGGATTATTCGGACACAGTCGTAGTTGTGTTTGATTAATAGACTGTAGAAAAATATGGGTTAATACAATTTTTGCCTAGGTTTTAACCAAATACTCATCTACTGATTTCTCCACTTTATTAAACAAACTCAGATTCCGATTACAGATCTCACCAAACCGGGGAGCCTGTCGGCCCCTCTTCGTTAGATGCCCCTTGTTCTGCTTATGGCCTCAGCGCTACTGGTCCCTTGTTCGGATCTCGTATTAATCACCCGAAACAGACATACTCACTTTCTCCGATCAGGCTACCACTATCTAATTCCGGTGGAAACTGGTTGCAGTATACCGGTGGAAGAGGTTGTTGGTATCGAGTCACGGGGCTATCCCGATCTCCTCGGCAGTGCACCGTCCTTCCTTCTCAGTGAAAAGAACAAGTCTGTAGAGGGAAAAATTAAGTTAGAGATCCTGCCGACTACGCCAAATTGTGATGGAAATTCAATTTTCCCTTCTTATGACCAGGGCTGAAGTTGTCAATCATACCAATATGATTCCACAGCAGAGACCGATTTAAACACAAGAAGACTTTATTTCTCTTGCAAGCAGAAATTAAAAATGGGAAAGCTCTTACCTAGCTCTCTGATTATCCAGAGGAAGCACACAATATGTATGTTAACACACAAGCAGGGCGTCTACTTATCACCACGCTCCCTCACAAGGCCTTGCCTCGTGATATGACGTGACTAACAAGCGGGACTCAGCTCAGTAGTTTCCTACTGGCCGGGCTTCACGTGCAACATTATTAGTTTAATATGCGTAATGCCCACAGTTTCTTCTGGCAACAAAGTTGCGCTCGCGTAGGTCAGAGTTTCTGACTCACACAAGCGCACCCAACTGCAGACAGATACATATAGCATGAAAGCTGACAAAACAAGATCTCTTTCAACCTTGAGCTGTCAACCCCCCCCCCCGTCAACTCCCTAGCTTATTCAAGCAGGTTTTTTAATACATTTCAGCAAAGCACAGACATAAAATTTCCCTTACATTTGACTCCCATAAACTTGAGATTATAACCCAATCATGTGTAGCGGATAGTTTATTTGCTGTAGCTATGTCATAATCGATTGCATTTAGATTGGCTAACGTAGGCAACTGGCACCTGTTACCTTGGCATTTTCATGCAGAGTGAAAGGTTTGTTTTTCCTGGTAGCTTAACCACAGTAGCCTAGCTGGCTTATGCTTTTGTCATGTTTTGTTAGGAAGTTGTCTGTGCTAACGTTATTAAGACGTAAATCAGAATTTGTTGAATAATGTTGAATGGAATGATTAGACGAGCATTTAGCTAAAACATAGGCAAAAATTGCAACAGCGCTACAAATATTTTTTGTTAATTGTATTTTGTAACTTAGACAACATAACGTTACGTGACAGTATTTGATGCTTTGTGATGGTGTAGATGTTCTCATCAGAAACCATAGCTGCATTTACTGGATTAGCCTACTATCCATTTTTTAAGTTCTTGTGACATAAATTAGGCTCCAGTCAGTTTTCCCACATGGTTTTCATAACGTTCTTAAACCCTATTCTCAAACATCTAAGAGTTACTGACCAGTCACAACTATAATATTGTAGGACTCCAAATAATTACATAGTATGATTCTAAAACCATAAGATTCACTCGGTAGTTGCCAAACAAGCAAATGACGAGCGATGCTAGTTAAACTATTGATAAAATATGAAAATGCATTTTATGACATTTCTGCAAGTTTTTGACATAACATTCAAAAATTTGAGTGCTTGTGCAACATTTCTCACCTCAAAAGAATAACAAAAATGAATATTAAAACTGGTGAGCCGGGGCATTGGCTTCTTTAGCTTTTTGATTCCAACTATCTATTTAAAGGGATAGTTCGGAATTTTGGACATAATGTCTCAATTACGACTTACTCATGATGTAGTTGATTGATGGAAACCATTTTCAGATAATTCCATGCTGTCCCTTCTTTTGGACATACACACATTGCTAATGCTAGCGCAACTCTAAGGTAACTGGTAGCATCCACTACCAAACGCACTTAAACACTCCACAGTGCACCCAAAGCAAATAAAATATGACGACAGTCTATCGGGGTTATTTTCAGTGATTATACCATCATTTTTTAAGTCAAACTATCGTTGAATCCTTTACTTTGTGCTGACATATTCTCTGTGGAAGTACGGCGGCGGAGCTCGCTGTAGATTAGCCAGGGTATCTACCTGTCGGCTATCTGCTGTCCTCCACAGTTGCCGACACAATCCGTTTTGTCCGTAAAGTTACATATTTGGTAGACAACAAGTCAGCTACAGAATAACACAGCATATACAAGCAAGCACACTGGCTACCAATTTGCAGGAAAAGTTGACCACTTCCATGACTTCCCAATCGTGGTAACTAGCTAGCTAAATTGAGTAGATAGATCATGCATGCAATCATTTATTAGTTACCTGCTCGTCAGTTGTTTTCGGTGCATGAAGAAAAACAGGTGATGGCACAGCAGGCTCCTTCAGTAGAGGGTGTCCCGACCGTCTTTTTTTGATTTTCCCATAGTCATCCTCCATGAAATGGTCACTACACACTTTTAACTTTTTTAGAGTCTCAATTGGTGTGTTCACATCCATTCGAGCAGCAAGAAGCCACAGCTGTTTTCTTTGTTGATCTTCCACTGGAAATCGGTGAAAACTTGTGGTGCCCATTTTTTTTGCATGATTTGAACCTTGAAATACACACCGAAATACCATCTTACCTGAACGTTAGCTAACAATACTACTAGTCTGATTCTTTCACACGCGCGATATTGTTGTTGGGCGGCACTACATACGGCGGCAGAGCTATACTTTACGTTACCTACTAACGTAAAGTATCGCTCCGCCGCCATACTTTCACGGAGAATTTAGGTGAGCACAAAGTAAAGGATTCAACGATAGTTTGACTTCAAAAATGATGGTATAATCACTGAAAATAACCCCAATAGACTGTCGTCGTATTTTATTTGCTTTGGGTGCACTGTGGAGTGTTTAAGTGCGTTTGGTAGTGGATGCTACTCGATACCACAGAGTTGCGCTAGCATTAGCAATGTGTGTATGTCCAAAAGAAGGGACAGCATGGAATTATCTGAAAATGGTTTCCATCAATCAACTACATCATGGGTAAGTTGTAATTGAGACATTATTTCCAAAATTCCGAACTATCCCTTTAAGAGATTCAAAAATCCGCTCAGTGCTCACACTGAGCGTTCTCACCGTGAGCTAGCCTACTCCACGGGCCCATTGACTCCCATTCATTTTTTGGCGATAAAAGGTCAATTATTTGAAAAAGTATATGCTATGAAGGTAAAAAGTAATAGCAACCTGGAGGGTGTATGAAGGTATAATATGAGGTATGAATGGTGTCGATGTTGTGAATGGTGTAGGAGGAGATGTGTAGCTTCACAAGTTTCATGTTCAGTTTCATGTTCAAGGGAGAACATTGTCTATATCAAGACAATGGATGATCAAATTGTAATGGCCGGTATAGCATCCAGTAAATTCAGGGTTGGTGTGATGTAACCAAGGGGCCAAAACTGGGCTTTCGTTTTGAAGCTCACTTCCTGGTTGGGCTGGTAGCGGCCATAGTGCCATTGCTCACTAGCGCCACTGCGGTTGGCTTCAGTATAGGTCTTTCACCATATAAGTCAGTGGCAGCAATGTTGTCAAAATACTAAGTCAATACATTTTTTCAACAAGAAAACTGTAGTCGCAATAAGTGCCTTTCCTTCATCTAATGCCCCTCCACGTGCCGATTTTTTAATTATTGTGTCGTTTGGACAGGGTATGAACATTTGTCCAGGACCAATCAGAGGGACAGGTTGAGTCCTGGGGTCACTGCCAAAGATAGGTTATTTAGAGTTCTCACTGCCCTCACTCGGAGGGGTGGGACCAGAAGGGGGAGACAACAATCATTGGTCTAAAACGCACCCTGGTGTCTTGGGACCTATTTTTATACAGTCTATGCAAAGCTCCTGCAAAGCTGGTCGGCATTGAAGTCCGACTCCATCAGCCTTGGAGATGAGTGTCCCAAACAAATCAGGACTTTGTTGAGGCTCACCACTGATTCCGGAGTACAGGAGGATGATGGCGATGTTGTGGAGGTTTACCTCCTTCTGCAACAACATTCTCTCCCTCTTTGAAGAGGTTGTCAAGAAGCTTGAGGCCAGTGCTACTACATGTGTAGAGCTGTATCCCATCATGCATTTCTTCAGTGCCTAACTATAACAGAGGCGAGATGACCAGTTCTACGGTTACCTCACAAAACGTAGCTGCAACGTCTCTCTCCAGGTGATGCAGGCAAGGCAAGGGAGGAGTTCACTGCATCGACACTGCCCTCAGGTACATCGAGAAATGGTTTGACTTCTCAGAAAGCAATTGGCTTCACTGTCTTCCGCCCCTCTCTCTCCATGGCAAACTCACCTTCAATGACCTGGAGAAGATTTGTGAGAAGCTTCACCTCATGGGCAGAGTGAACATGGACAACCTCTATGATGAGTGTACCACACTGAACAGTGGATAAGCTCCAGGAGGGGGATCAATGAAACAACAAAGATGTGGCAGCCAAGTGGATGGCTGTATTTCAGGCAGCTGATCTGCCAAATATGCGCTCCATCATCTCCTACATTCTGAGCATACCAGCCTCAACAGGGTTTGTGGAGAGAATATTCTCCAGGATGAACAGCAAGTGAACCGGTGCTCTGTGGAGCTCATGAAGAGTGAGCTACTTGTCACTGTGAACTTTGACCTGTCCTGTGCCGAGTTCCACACAGTGGTTTTGAAGAACAAGACATTGCTTCAGGCAGCAATGAGCAACCAGAAGTACACGTGGAAGAAAAAGTAGAGAGGGTGGGGGGTTGGTTGGGTAGAGAGAAAATTCACATTCACAAAGTTCACATAACCTACATAAATTGGTAATTATTTTGTTTCTCCACATTTCCCTCTCTCTGGAATAAGTTGATCTTTATTTCAATGCCTACATCCAGGAGAGTTGTTCTGATCAGTTTGACAGTAAATGAAAGGAATTTATTTTCACAAATAAATGTTTTGTTCATTTATTTTCACAAATAAATGTATTGTTCAGTCATCCACCAGAGTCTCTGTGGTCTGCCAGGTCATTTGCTATTTCTGAGTTTATCAATGGGTTTTTGCTTCTTCCAAATATACCAAATAGTTTATTTTGACAGACCAAACATTTTGCCCATGTCTATGATCTGATGTTTTAATCCTTAATATAATTGATGTAACTGTGCTTTACTCTTATTGACTCTTTATTTCCTTCACATTCATGTTGAGAGTAACAGAGGACTTTTAAATTGATGCATAAAAAGCACAAATTGGTGCATAAAAATTCACCAGAATGCAGGAAATTAAGTGTCTGACACTCAAAATCTCATGGGGGAGGACCCCAGACCCCCGCTTGATCTGTGTTCCCCGGGCATGGGGCCGCTTGCAAGGTGTCCCTTATTTTTCCACATTGAAGGTGGCAACCCTACTCATAGCCGACAATAAGAACAGCGTGTAGCCTAAATTCAACACGTCACATAGATTGGTTTTGATTAGGTTAACAACAAAAACAAAGATGTACAGTACAACAATGATTAAATAACAATTGTTAAATAATAAGCTTTTCCTTGTCTTTTTTCTTCTTCTTAGAATTCTTAACAATTACCGGCAATTTTCAACACTTGCTAATGTTTTGCAGTGATCTCCGGCAGTGTCAGCATACAGCTTTTCGATTTGCGAGGTAAAGCTTTTACGGGATGGGACCGTAGGCTATACTTGGTTCCGTGTAAGCCATGGAATCCTTTTCCTTCAACAAAACTTATGGGTAGCATGTCTTTTGCTATAATTTTTGTGATAAGCGCTGTTGTTTGTCCCGCACGTTTATCACAACAACGTCGTTGCCACCCAAAGCTAGAAATGGATGTTTGTAGCTGTATGGTCTGTGGATGCTTTCCTTTTAAATGCGTGTGCATTGTTGTTGTTGACTTGTGATACGCTAGCTTAGTGTTGCACAATTTGCATTTCACTTCGTTGTAGTAAATTTTATCGAAGAAGTTCCACATGGAACTTTTTCCTTGCTGTGCTGTTATCGCCCTCTCCAGCAGTAGGCTATTTCACTCGTAGCCGCGTGTATAATGTAGGCTATTTAAAGAGCCACCAGATGGCAGTGTGAACCACATATTACATTACATTTATACAAATCAAATCAATATTTATTTATATAGCGCATTTCACAACTAGTTGTCACAATGCGCTTCACAGAAAAACCCCGCCTAAACCCCACACAAGAGCAAGCCAAAGGCAACAGTGGCAAGGAAAAACTCCCTGGTGTAACTAGGAAGAAACATTGGGAGGAACCAGACTCAAGGGGGGAGCCCATCCTCCTCTGGTCGGCTCAGGGTCTAGGGCTTAAAGACCAGCATGGTCATAACAGCCAATGTCCTTGATAATAGAATTTGCAGCAGATAGATGACAGTCCAGATTCAATTCAATTTTATTTATATAGCGCTTTTCACAGATGACTGTCACAAAGACGCTTTAGAGAACAGAAAGGGGAGGAAATGGGAAATGCCAGCTCTAAGCCAGCTCTAAGCCCCCAGATAGCAGAGGTAAAAACTCTAGTAGGAGAGAAAACCCTCATACTGTGGCGAGAAAAAACTCCCCGATGGGAAGAAATCTCGAGAGGAACCCGGCTATTGGGGGGATGCCCATCCTCCACTGGCCTATGGGTTGATTATGTCATAGGGAGGTATTCTATTCAGATGACTCCATCATGTAGAGATCAGCAGTGGCAGGTGGGGGGCGCCTAGCTGGTCTTGGGCTGGAGCTCCGGGCCAGGAGGGGGGCGGGGGAAGGGTGCGGGAGACTCTGGAAACTTGGGCTAGAGCTCCGGGCAGGTGCCCAGAGCAGGGAAGAGGAAAAAAGAAAAAAACATTGTTAGGGGGTTCAGATGGTAGCAGAACAAGCACAGCAGGAGAGACAGAGGTGCCTGCTGCAATAAGGAAACCCCGGCAGAATAAGGCTATGGCAGCATAGCTAAGGGCTAAACAGAGGCAGGGGCCAATACAGCCATGAGGGCAGGCTTGAGACAGTCACCACTAGACCATGACCGGTCCAGCTTAACACAACACTACCAATAATGATCCAGTGACAGCACTGACCGCTCAGTCCACCAGAGACTATAGCTAATGCCAGCCACCCACTCCTGCCCCTCAACTATAGGACAGACTAAAAAGATGAGTTTTAAGCCTAGCTTTAAATAGACTGACAGTGTCTGCGCCCCGAACATGAGCAGGCAATTTGTTCCATAGGAGAGGAGCACGATAGGAAAAGGCTCTACCACCTATGGTACTTTTAGCTATTTTAGGAATAACAAGGAGGCCTGCGCCCTGCGAACGGAGCGTTCGTGAGGGATTATAAGGGAAAAGTAAATCCCTTAAATATAAGGGGGCAAGCCCATGTAAGGCTTTAAAGGTAAGTAATAGAATCTTATAGTCTATTTGAAATTTGACTGGCAACCAGTGAAGTGAAGCTAACACTGGGCTGATGTGTTCAAATCTTCTAGTTCTCGTGAGAATACGAGCTGCTGTATTTTGAATTAGCTGAAGCCCTTTCAGAGAGGAATGTGTACCTCCAGACAAAAGAGCATTACAATAATCTAATCTAGAAGTAACAAAAGCATGGACTAGCTTTTCAGCATCATGTAGGGACAGTATTTTTCAAATTTTTGAGATATTCCTCAAGTGATAGAAAGCAACCCTAGAGATGACTTTAATGTGTGTATCAAATACTAGATCTGGATCAAACGTAACACCAAGATCTTTAATGACAGCACTTGAAGTGATTGAAATTCCATCAATGTTAGGCATATAGCCAGATAGTTTGCATCTCAGGGACTTGGGCCCCAATACCATTACCTCTGTCTTATCAGAGTTTAGCAAGAGAAAGTTATGGGTCATCCATTCCTTTATATCTATAAGACAAGCTTCCATCTTTGACAGCAGGACAACTTCATCAGGCTTGACTGATCCAGCTGGGTGTCATCTGCATAGCAGTGGAAGTTAATGCCATGTTTACGAATGATTTGTCCCAGGGGAAGCATGTATAGAGAGAAGAGCAAAGGCCCAAGGACAGATCCTTGTGGTACTCCATATCTAACCCTAGACTTATAGGAGGAGTCATTGTTAAGATGCACAAATTGATATCGGTCTGATAAGTATGATCTAAACCAGGAAAGAGCCAGTCCACGGAGGCCAACAATATTTTCAAGCCTATCCAGAAGCATGAGGTGATCAACTGTGTCAAATGCTGCACTTAAATCCAGAAGCATGAGTACAGAGATATAGCCACTATCAGAAGCAAGGAGTAGGTCATTGAATACTTTGACTAGGGCTGTTTCAGTGCTATGAGAGGGTCGAAAACCAGATTGAAAAACTTCCAATATTTGATTAGGGTGCAAAAATGACCAGAGTTGTTTTGAAATTACCTTTTCTATTATTTTAGAGAGGAATGGAAGGTTTGAGATAGGCCTATAGTTAGACAAGTCGTTCATATCCAAGTTTGGCTTCTTAAGAAGGGATTTGATGACTGCAAGTTTGAGAGTCGGTGGTATATGTCCAGAGGCTAAAGAAGCATTAACAATATGCAACAGTGGTGTTCAAATCACTGGCAGTAGCTCCTTCAGTAGCTTTGTTGGGATAGGGTCTAGAAGACAGGTAGAAGATTTTGAAGAATTTACTATAGTATTAAATTCAGTGAGATCTATTGGAGCAAAGGAGTTCCGATACGCCACCCGTCCATCTGAAGATTCTGCATCCAAGTGTTGAGTGGACAGAAGGGCAGACCCTGTATGAGGGGTGGTAGAAGAACTTTGAATCTTGTCCCTGATTTTTATAATTTTGTCATCAAAGAAATTCATAAAGTCATTACTATTAAATGGGATTGAAACACAGGGATCAACATAATTCTTAGTCAGTCGGGCAACAGTGTTAAACAGGTGCCTAGGATTGTTTCTATTTTCATCTATCAAAATAGAGAAATATAAGGAACGCGCTGTGATAAGGGCATGTTTATAATAGAGAAGGCTGTCTTTCCAGGCATGGAGGAAAACATGCAATTTAGAGGAACGCCATTTGCGCTCAAGTTGGCGTGAAGCTTGTTTGAGAGCACAAGTATGGTCATTGTACCAGGGAGCTAATTTCTTATTGCAGACTTTCCTCTTTTTAAGAGGTGCGATAGTATCCAGGGTTCTACTAAGTACGTTATTAATGTTGTCAGTCAGCTGATCAATTGAGTTTATGTCTGCATTTGTATACGCATTTTGGCTGGAGCCAAGAAAATCCCCACAGTGCACAAATGAGCCTGGGAGCTCATTAATAAAATCATTTGCAGATCTGGAGGAGAGCTTACGACTAAAGTAGAATGTAGTATCTGATGGCACATGACAGACTTGTGAAAGGTGAAAGGTAATTAAGTAATGGTCTGATAACACAGGATTTTTAGGCATGACTGCTATGTTTGCTATTTCTGTATTATACGTTAAGACCAGATCAAGAGTATGTGGTGGTAATGATGGTGGGGAACCGGGCGCAGATGGCGGCGGGAGCAGCTGGCAGCGGTGATGAGGAGGGAGGGGCAAGCAGTGACGGACAGGAAGCCGGACAGCAACTCTCGAGATGCGGGGCATAAGCCATAAGCGGGGCATAAGCCTCGCCGGCAGAATGTAGAAAAAAAGAGAGAGAGAAAAACAGTTAGGGAAAGTGTAATAGTGCAGCAGGAGCACCAACTGGTGGGGGTGCGAGGGTTGGACAAGTGCCCCCGCCAGGAGTAATCTATAGCTGCATAGCTATGAAGACAGAGTTTGAGAAACCATGCAGTCATGAGAGGGAAAACAATCCTACCCACCTATCAAGAGCCAGCCCAGGAAGATGGGGTCACAGCTGTTGACAGGTGACAGTAAGGAAAGGATGCCACCCCACATTACTCTATGGCTAAATGCTACTCTGGTCCTGTCTCCAGACTACAACTCATAAGCCTGATCATAAAGGTGCATTTTTAATCTGGATTTAAATATTGAGACTGTCTGATTTCCTTATAATTTTTGGCAGGGTGTTCCATAGTAGTGGCGCTCTGTAGGAGAAAGCTCTACCACCCGTCAAGTTTTTAGATATTCTAGGGACTACTAAGTAGCCTGCGTCTTGGGAACGAAGTGATCTTTTCGGCTTATATGGTAAAAGCAGATTACATGTATACACTGGCGCAAGTCCATTTAAAGCTTTAAAGGTCAGAAGCAAAACCTTAAAATCTATCCTATACTTAATTGGGAGCCAATGAAGTGATGCTAGTACTGGGGTAATATGCTCATATTTCTTAGTTCTAGTTAAGATTCGAGCGGCTGCATTCTGCACAATCAATTTCTCTGCGTCCCCTTCTGATAGGAAATGCCTTATTTTAGCTATGTTCCTGAAAGAAAGCTACTCTAGATATGTTTTTTATGTGCGGGCTAAAGGTTAGATCTGGGTCTATAGTAACACCTAGGTCTTTCACAGTTGAGTTTGGAACAACTAAACAACCATCGAAATTTAAAGTAGATGCAGCTGGATATATTCTGAAGCAATTCAGGTTAAGTACCTTGCTCAAGGGTACAACGGCAGTGCTGTCCTACCTGGGAATCAAATCTGCAACCTTTCGGTTACAAGCCCAGTTCTTTAACCATTATACTACACTGCCGCACGTAGATCTAGCCTACAGCTGCATATTTGTTGTTCTATGCACTGTGTAGAAAATATATATTTTAAAAAAATAAATTAATATAAAAAATTTAATGCGACCCTGGCATGCAATTCGAATGTTTAGACGTGCGTGACTAGTTGAATATTCAAATATTCTCACCTATCCCTACTAGCTACCGTGATTGCCTAGCTAACGTTACTAACGTTAGCCAGCTGCTCCAACTAGAACCCTAACCGGACATTTCTACGCCTGTATAATTTTTTTTTGGTCCCAAAAATTAAGAAAATGTGCAGGAAATAGAGCCAAAGTGTTCACGGTATGTTTGTACTGACTGAATACGGGGTTGTTTAAAATAAAACCAATAATTTATCGGAAAAGAATACGGAGTCTGCGTTTGTGAATGTTTGCAATGTTTGTGATTAGGTTACAGGATGCAGATGAAAGTTAATGCCAGCTACGATGTAATGTAGGCTACTATGCTTTAGCCTAACGTGAACTATGGAGCTCAAGAACTGACAAAATTATTTGAATTTAGTGTATTTGAAATATATACGTGTGACATTTAATAAACTTGAATTTTTTTTGGGGTGTATTTAATAAATTTGCTTTTAAACAATGATTTTTTTTTTCAAATATCAATTCAGATTGAAATTCAGATTTAAAAAATTCAGATCCATAAATACAAACCTCTCTGATTCAAATTTTTGAAATTCAGATTGAAGTTAACTAGGCCAAAGGTGAAGCATCCCGGCTTCCCAGGAGTTAGTGTTGCCAGATCGGGCAATTTCACGCCCAACTGTATTTCTTTTAAACTCGTTGTACGCGTACAAAATGGCTTTGACCGGGCATAAATATATTATAGAATACATTGCATACTTTGCCCAGAAAGACTTCAAGTTAGCGGCTCTGACGCTAGTAGCAATACAGCGTTTTGAGTGTTTATTAATGTTATGTCCCAAAATCCACCTGCGTTGCAATAACCAGGTGTACAGTAGTGGAGGTAACACAAAGACACTTGGGGCTCTATTTTTATAAACCAAACGCAATGGTGAACACAAGAGTAAGCGTTAGGCGGTATCACTCTGAGGGCGTGTCGGCGAGAAATTTGGTAATTTCATGACGGCAATCTTGGCGCACCTGATGGCGGTATTGCTAAAAGGCTGGGTTTAAATGTCCAAGGTGTGTCTCTATGGTAGCCAATCAAATTGTTGTTCTCATGCTTTAAAAAAAAGCCCAGTTGGAACACAATCGCTCCATGCAATTTCATAATGAGCAACCCAAACGCACTGGACCGTCAACGACAAGAGCGCTTTTCTGCTTCGTCAAAGATCCTCACCGGATCGAAACGTTGTCTGTAACGTGTGCAATCACGAATAAAGGTGTGAGTATGAGCATTTAAAGTGTGCGGGCTTTCTTTCTAAAATTACACTTGATTAATCTCAGCCCAGCACCTTCAACTTGGATGTGCGTATGATTCTACGTGGGAACATGCATTGAAATGTTCATTTTAAAAGCTGATCCGATACTTACCATTTATCTAGCCCTATTAAACCGCTCAGCCAGTTGATTTCTCTTTGCTCTGGCTGTGATGGGGACCGCGACCACTGGTGCAGGTGGGGCAAGCTCATTTTGTCGCTGTCTGTGGTGCTGAAGTACATCTTCCGGCAGGCGCATTTCACATTGGTGAAGATGTGCGATATTATGCAGCACACAACAGGCCACCATGAAGGCAGCTGCTCTCTCAGGGGTATACTGCAGTGATCCACCCGACCTATCCAAACACCTAAATCTCATTTTGAGTAGGCCAAATGTTCTCTCAATGGCAACGCGACCCTTTGCTAGTCGGTGATTGAAAATGTGTTGTGCTCTAGTGCTGGGTGCGATGTATGGTGTCATCAGCCAATGCTTCAAAGGGTACCCGTTGTCTCCCAATAAGCACCCATCCATGTTCCCTTCGAAGGCTCCAGGAATTTGAGAGTTTGCCAAAATGAAGGAGTCGTGGGCTGAACCTGGGTAATTGGCAAATACATGTGTGACTTTGCAGCCGGCATCGCATGTCACCTGGACATTGATGGAATGTGTTCCTTTGTGATTGACGAAAACTATTGCATGCTCGGGTGGTGCGCGGATTTGTATGTGCGTGCAGTCGATAGCACCAAGCACCCCAGGGAACCCACACTGGAGGAAAAATGCGAGTTTTGTCTCGCGCTGGCGTTCTGGTGACGAAGGTAAAGTAATATACCTGTTGGCCTGGTTGACCAGGGCTGATGTCACAGCCTGAATGGCAGCACTGACAGCTGTCTGGGAGACTCCAGAGGTGGAACTGACGGTATGCTGGAATGACCCAGTCGCATAAAAAGTAAGCGCGGCAGTAACTTTAACTGGGACGGGTAGGGCATGTCCTCCTCTGGTGTCATTCTGAAGATGCGGCTCTAAGATGCGGCAGATGTAGGCTACTGCTTCTCTTGAAAGGTGTAACTTTTTACTGCATTCATTGTCCGTATAGTTGAGGAAGGACACCCGCTGAAAGTATATCCTTTCTGTGTATTGTCGTCGTCGCCGCAAACGTCGACCGATCACGTACTCCATCGTCAGTGTCACGGGATTGAATCCTTAGGCCACTAACACCTGACCTGCCTCCATAAATAGTCACTTATATACCCTGCTGATGATTGATTGAAGACTAAATGAATCGTTTGGTTAATTAGCCTACATTAGGTGATGTAGGCATAATTATGATTCAAGTGGTAGGCTTATGATTCAACTGTGTCAATGTGTAATTTATATATTATAGGCTATTGGCCTACATGATCGCAAGTTTCTTGCAAGTTGTCCTGTTTTATTCTAGTAGTTTAAATTAAAATTTATTAATTAATAATAATTATAGGCTATTTGTTCATTAAATGGAAGTGTAATGTTGGCATCACCTATAGACACTGCATAGAACTACATTACTAATAAGTTGCCAAATTGCCAGAGTCTATTGCGTTGCCGCTAAGAGGTGGTTCCAGCTGATCATAACGCAATGGGTTTTCGTTGGTTCAAATTGTCACTGCGCCGAAAGTATTTTAGAACACGCCCCAGACAGCGCCACCCATCCCACTGCAGCGCAAGCGAAAGGATGTTATGTTGAGAATTTGTTGATCCTAGCGGTATTGCTGAGAAACGCCATAGCGCCAGTTTTAAGACGTTGATGCTGTCAACAAGCTTGCGTTTGACTATACCGTCCCCTTGTGCTGGTTTGCGCCAGTTTGAAAATAGAGCCCTTAAAAGCAAACCACAACCTCAAAGACAAACCCAGTCAAGCGCAAAGTAATTTAAAAGACGGGTTTCTCAGTTTCGCTCACTGGGTGTTTCTCAATACCAAGTCTGCACAAGTACGGACTCGTGGACTTGTGACGCAGGTAGTGTTAAGTGTCCCGACAAAAGGGCACTTGCAGAAACACGTTCTTGTGAATAGGGTGACGTCATATAACGGGCCAAGTTCTGTTCCAGAGCCAAGAACGCAAAGAAGCGAGGACGCTCAAAGATCCCAGAAATGTACTTGATCCGCCCCAAATGTCGAGGATGCATCGGATGCAAACTCGCCAAACAAGTTCACAAACTTGGATATCCCATCATTCATTGCGTGAAGCGATGACATACGACACGGGGGAAGCTTATACACTGGACTGTCAGGAAAAGTCGCTGCCTGTTTTGTAGTATAGATCGGTTTGTAGCTATTTTCTAGAGTCTATGGTTTGTATAGCGAAAACACAGTCCAAACGTCAGAAGCACGCATTGCATCTCAAACAGGCTACACAGAGCTCTGAAGCAACGGTGCACAAACTGATATGCGACCCAAATTTGGCTCTCCTGTACACGAATGTGTAGGGTACATTACAATGCAATCAGGACTATATGAAATGGTAGTCACCAATGTTAATGCTATACTGTATTTGTAAAAAGAAATGCTAAAAAATAAAAATGATTTAACACATTTTATTCCTGTTCACATTTGACATTCCTGTTCATATGATCGCGTAAAAGCCTACTTGGCGCGTCATTCCTACTGCACTCCAGGCGATGGCACTGATTCGCCAAAAAGCTGATAACAGTAGCAACCTTCTGTGTTACAAAGCTAGCAAGGTTATTACTTGTATATTGCTCTTACAACAACATAATATTAACGGCTTTAGCTAATCATTGCGATCCAGTCCTTTTGTGCTTTTGACATACAATCTATATAAAAATATTAACTACATGTGTTCTAAGTTTTCCACTGGGAAATGAATAAAGTAGGCTAGCTACATCCCAGCAAAAAGAGATGCACTGACAATGAGTGTAACATTAATAAAAAATGTCTGGTTTCATCCTACGGTTTTCTGTCCCCATTATGCTTAATTGATAAAGCCTGAAATTCTGTTAATTTCACTATATGCTTTTTGTGATTAATTGCCTGCTAATTTCAGCAACTTTTCCGCCTTCATTTAGCTTTTAGGTAGCCTATTAAAACATGGTTATTGTCAGCAGTTGAACAATGAGTTGCTAATTAATTTGGTCGCGAAAAGTATGGATCAATAGCCCTGACCTATCGCTAAAAAACTACATTGTGCATCCCTGCTCTGAAGGACAGAACGCTGCTTAGTTATACAAACATGTTTAAAATGAGGTAAAAATCCAGCTATTGTAAGACATATTTCTTGCCTTGATTCGTGATTTCATTCGTAGAAAGATTGCAGTCTCATTTATTGATTAAACAAAAATATAGCTTAGCATAGTTGTAAGCTATGTCCCTATGGTGCCGTCTCATCTGCCATCACAAATGTGATATCCAAGTCCGTTCTCGTCAATGTTGCTAGAAGCCTGAATTAATTCCCCTCCCCAAAATAATTCTGAAAACCCCCCGGGCTCTATCTTAGCCCTTGGTCTAAGTGCATGGCATTATGTGCATTTAGGGCGTGTCCAAGTCCACTTTTGCTATTTTGACGGCATGTTTTTTGAGCGCTAAGCACGGCGCAATGTGCAACTGGGCTGAACCTAGTCTCTTCATTAATTATAGGTGTGTCTTGGTTGTGACATGCAATAAACCAATCAAAATGTCATATCCCATTCCCTTTAAAAGCCTGCATTTCCACCTTAGCGGATTGCTTATATGATGGCAAAAAAGACATGCTCGTGCGTGTTTAGTGCGAGCAAGGAATAGGCTATATGGATCAATAGTATGGTCAATATTATTCGGACTAACCATGATGAGTTCCCAGTAATTCCCAACAGTGCTGTTATAATACAAATTATATGCGGTTAAATTGCGTTAAAGCACCTGCAACAGCTGAGAATAAGCTACCAATGGCTTCTGTCTCACCTTAGAAAATGCCAAATTAGCCTGCTTGTTTAACAAATTTTGTTTGATTATGCAATAAAACATTGTCAAACATCAATTCCATGAGGCTGTTCTCATGCAGTTCTCGAAGTTCAAGCTTCATCCAAAGTTCATTACCTGCATTCTAATATTGATTAATAACACAAATACCGTTATGCTGCCTTCATGATGACACTAAATACAATAAAGCTGTCAGGTTGGCAACCCAGAGGTCCACGCATATTTTCCCTTGTTTAAAATGTCCTTATTATAAAACAATATATAGAAATGTGACCAATGTGTTTTACTAGCAGCTGAAAAGTGCAATTTAAAGCATGAAGGTGAAACAGACCTGCTCCTGTATGAAGTTAAAGCGCACATGTAGAGAATGGCATTAAAATGAATTGTTCTCTTTAAAATCGTTTTGTTTAGTTATGGTAGTATAACAGGTGAAATCAGCTGGGTTTTAATAAGCTGAGAGTATGGAAGCCTGGTGCTATTTAAAAAATATGAAGGACAAAGACTAAGGCTAAAATTCCATTAACATGGTGAAATTTATCTCCGTTTTTTAACCAACCTTATGCACAGCGAATCCCGGGGACTGTAACCTACGCTATTTGAAAAACAATAAATGCATTATTCACTGGACAAGGTTTTGAACTTTATTCAGTCAAAACCATTATATTTACTTACAGGCTGTTGGCCTAGATGAACAGAGCTGTCGCTATTGTAATGACATCTGAAGCGCATTTTCAGAACTCAAATGTCCGTCTATTGCAGTGCGCGAGTTTTCCATTGAATGACAATTCACGCATTAGGTGTAAATGACAATTTGTGCATTAGGCTTGATATAGGTGTTATCAGCAACGTTTTTAAGGGATAGCCATTGTCCCATAACAGAAGATTGTAATCTTGATATTTTTAGTCATGCTTGTGCGCACGCCTGGGTGTAACAGACAGGAGGGTGTACCCGCGTTGTGCACACGCCTTTGTAAATGCACTTATATGCGCCGTTAAAATAACATGTAAACAATTGCGACATGACTTTAGACCAGGTTTGTGGTGGTTTTAGCGCAAGCGCTTTGAAAACATTATCCTGGCCACACCTCATCTTAAGACCAACACGCCCAGTTCACTTGCAACGGGCGCAAGATTACATGGTATTTAAACGACGTGAGCGCTTGGTGTTATAATGAACCCTGCCCTGGGTGTAAGATAGGGCCCCCCATCTTCAATTGACTCCCATACAATTTTCTCACAATTCGTCCCCAATTCCTCCTTTTAAAATCCATCATTGACTCCTTTTAAATGACACCATTTTTTTAAAATCCCCTACATTTACGGGTTAATCCCCCCAGTCTGGAAACTCTGTGTTGGGAGAGGGCGCATCCGATGCTCCCTTGCGTTCTTGGAACAGAACTTGGCTATTTGTCCAATATGATAATAGTAGCATCACTAGAGTAGGCTATCTACGAAAAAACTACAGCTAAATTTAATTGAATCCTGGGTTACCATATGCTGTTGTCATAGTCGCCTACTATATTTTTTACTGTATAGACATTTTTGTATGGGTGATGAGCTCCCCAGGTTTTTAACTTAGCTACAGCTAGTTGTCAACTCAGATATTTTAATGCTAGTTAGATCTTGCTGTGATCACATTTCATATGAAAGCAAGATAACAAGCCAGCGGCGATTAACACACGATACGTAGGCCTATTTTATTTTTAGATTTGCAGGCTACGCTGTCACCAGCTGGATTGTTTGCCTTGGTGAGAACTAGGACGAAAGCTAACCGCTAGCTAATTTATCAGACGTAAGGTGAAATATTTCAGTCTAGGCTATTGTACCGTTAGTCTAATTGTTTTATCGTGTTGTAGCTAAAGAAGCTTCCCCTCTCGGCGGCAAATTAAGATGAGATATTGTTACGTGGATATATATGCCCAGGCCAGGGATTGCCCCGGTCGCCTACGTGTGGGGACAGCCACCGTGGGAGGAGTGAAAAGGGGAGAAGTTTTAGCTGTCGCACAGTTGTCTGTGTATGGCAAATGAAAAGTGTAAAGTTTTCAACAACAAAAAATAAAAACGTATTCCGACTCCTGTGTGGATTTCCCTATCTCTGATAGCCTATAGAATAATGAAGAAAACAGTCTAACACTATCAGTGATAGCCAGAGCTTCAGTATGAACAACCGTGGCTTTGTGTGACTTTTGCTACGGTAATATAGTCAACTACAGCGCATTTGTTTCTCTATCCACGGTGCCCCCCTAGTGGTGGGTCGTCAATGTCCTTATTATAGTAGTTTTTATTGGAAATTATTTAAAACCAATAAAGACAAATTTTATTATAGTAGCAATTCGTATTTCACTGAAATTATAAATTAAAATGAATTAAGAACACCCCAAATTTGCGACGCAGGAAAAGTGTAACCGCTTACGAAAACATTAGTGTAGCCTATATCCGTATCAGCCCCTCAGTTGTCAATTCAAGTTCCTTTGTGGACGTTTGTTGTCAAGTAATGCCAGTCAACCAGGCGATATAGCATGAGGAACATTTTCTACCACTATGCAGCAGCGGCGCTTTCTTATCAGCAAGCGTTTCGTGTTTTGTGTGTTTAGGTAAAGTGTATATGCTTATATATTATAGTTGAGGAGGTAAAGAAGTTGTATTTGAGAGACACATAGGCTAGAAGAATAAAAGAGGGAGGTGAGGAGTGGCCAGGCAGGTTTTTACTGAGCAACAGCAGGACCAGCTCATCGTCACGTCATGTTGACTTAATTTTTTTGTGGAGCAAATTTTTTTAAAGAACCTATTTAATTCATTCCAAAATTGCATCGCGTTTGATGTGCATATACAGATCCTTTCCAAAAAATTAGAATATCATGGAAAAGTTGTTTCTTTTCCATAATTCCATTTAAAAAGTGAAACTTTCATAGATTATAGATTCATTACACACAAAGTGAAATATTTCTAGCCTTTATTTGTTTCATTTTTCATAATTTTGGTTTACAGCTCCAGAAAACCCCCAAAACAGTATTTCAAGAAATTAGAATAGTGTGTCGAAAATCAGCATTTACTTCAGTTATTTCAGAGAATGAGTGGAGTGGCTTGACTCGAGGAATCCGACAGTTGTAGCCCGTGTCCCGGATACGTCTGTACGTGGTGGTTTTTGAAGCACTGACTCCAGCCTCAGTCCACTCCCTCTGCATCTCCGCCAAATTTTGGAATCGTCTTTGCTTGACAATCCGCTGAAGCCTACGGTCATCTCTTTTGCTTGTGCACCTTCTCCTGCCACATTTTTCCCTTCCACTAAACTTTCTATTGATATGCTTGGACACTGCACTCTGTGAACAGCCAGCCTTCTTAGCGATGACCTTTTGTGGCTTACCCATCTTCTGGAGGGTGTCAATGATGGTCTTCTGGCCAATTGTCAAGTCTGCAGTCTTCCCCATACTGAACCAAACTGAGATAAACTTTGCAGGTGTTTTGAGTAAATTAGATGATAGTGTGACACTCAGTCTAAAACATTCATTCTCTGAAATAACTGAAGTAAATGCTGATTTTCGACACACTATTCTAATTTCTTGAAATACTGTTTTGGGGGTTTTCTGGAGCTGTAAGCCAAAATTATGAAAAATGAAACAAATAAAGGCTAGAAATATTTCACTTTGTGTGTAATGAATCTATAATCTATGAAAGTTTCACTTATTGAATGGAATTATGGAAAAAAAAACAACTTTTCCATGATATTCTAATTTTTTGGAAAGGATCTGTATAACTGGGAAGTTATTGCTCTAAAGTTGTATAATAATGTTAATTTTAAGTTTTTGCACTGTATCGAAACACTTCCGTACTTACACTGAGACAGACTGTATCAATGCAATGAAAATAAACATTAACAATGCAATAACTGCCCACAGTTATACAACAGTTCGTAAAAATGGGCCCAAGTGAAAAAAACGTTATGTCGTTATAACATTCGCTATTCTAACAGGAGATAAGAAATGTATAAGTAAATCATAAGAAATCAAAGCATTTGTCAATGTAATAGTGCTACCATGTGACGGGTAGAGTGAAAAGTGAAAAAACTTTTTGAATGGAATTATGGAAAAAAAACAACTTTTCCATGATATTCTAATTTTTTGGAAAGGATCTGTATTATATGCGTCAAATTCGCCTCCAAATTATTCGCAATTTCGTGTTTATTTGCGTCGTTCTTGGTGTGTAATGGCCTTGAGCGCCCCATGTCTCCATGGGCGCGTTAGGTAACTGAGCGCTCACGGTGAGAATGCTCAGTGAGCACTGAGCGGATTTTGAATCACTTAAAGGTATACTATGTAGTTTCATTGTAAACAACTCGTTCTTTGTTTACATAAAAATTTTCTACCCAAAAAAACATTGTATGTCCTTGTGGTCTAACAAACATGTTGAATGTATTTCCTACCTCATAAGTCGTTCGCAAAGTGTTTTTTTGTTAATGTTTTGAATGTTACACTGTTGACATCCCGCCGCCATTTTTAAAGCCAGAAACAGCTAAAATTGTGTAAACGTCATGAAGGGGCGGTTCCTGCTCATTTGATTGACATGGCCAGGCCATGTGGGCAGGCTTCCAGGTAAACTCTTATTTTAGCTTAGGACCGAAACATGCCTCACGCAAATACGCGAACGTGGACGCTTCGAACTACGCGAACAGTTTTTCTTTTGCCATGACATTTGTGAAAGACAAGCCAGATCATTGCAGCAAGGGACGCTATAGCAGGCAACAACAGTAAACAACCTTCTTGTTCAATCTTTGCTTTCCTCTGGTTTGTCTTTCATAAATGTCATGGCAAAAGAAAAACTGTTCGCGTAGCTCGAAGCATCCACGCTCGTGTAGCTATTTGCGTGAGGTATGTTTCTGCCCTTACTCATTAGCAAGATGTTTTCAGCCTAGGAGGTAACAATATCATTATAAAAATAGCGACCATATACACCTACATTACATTACATTATAGTCATTTAGCAGACCCAGCAAACAATTTTTGGTTCTGGGAACGTTCCGGGAAGGTTTTTTCAAGGTTAGGGGTATGTTCCCATATGGTTTAAATTAACGTTCCCTTGCCCTTTTTCCAGGAAAGTTTTCTTAACGTATCTGGAACGTTCCCATCTGGTATTATATGTGGTTCCCAGAACGTTCCTTTAACGTTACTAGAACATTGCATAGTTATGGGAACGTTTTCCTAACCTAATAAGAACGTTCCGGGAAGGTTTTTTCAAAGTTAGGGGTACGTTCCTATACGGTTGCAAATATAACGTTCCCTTGTGGTTTTCCAGGAAAGTTTTCTTAACGTATCTGGAACGTTCCCATCTGGTATTATATGTGGTTCCCAGAACGTTCCTTTAACGTTACCAGGACATTGCATAGTTGTGGGAATGTTCTCCTAACCTAATAAGAACGGTCCGGGAGAGTTGCCTTTTGGTTTTTCTCTGAAGGAAATGTTGCGTTCCTGAATCGTTATCTGGGTGCAGCTTGTATCAGCCAACAGCTGTCACGCTTTTATTTTTTTATTAGCCTACCACCACAAAAATTAAACAAGAACAATAGTATACTACTACTACTACAACTAAAAAACTAGCCTACTACTAATAATAATAATGATAACAATATTACCAATAATTCACATCAACATGACATAAATATTTAAATGTCTTAGGTTCCTCATAATAACATATTCCAACGTGGCATGACGTGTTTCTCATTACATTACAGGCATTTAGCAGACGCTCTTATCCAGAGCGACTTACACAACTTTTTTTAGCATTTTTTAAAAACATATTATCCATTTATACAGCTGGATATATACTGAAGCAATTCAGGTTAAGTACCTTGCTCAAGGGTACAACGGCAGTGTCCTACCTGGGAATTGAACCTGCAACCTTCTTTTCTCATACACAGTAATATAACGAATGTAATACAAATAATTAGCATAGAATTTCTGAGTTCTTAGATCTACCGTTAAAATTTCGTGGAAAAGACAGGCAGGTCTTCATTCAAATATAATACGCCTTAATAAGTCATCATTGCAGGAAAGTTAACATAAATACGGTTGAAGTTTTATTTTACAGATCACTACATGTAAAAGCCATATGAACACATCAGCCAAATGAGCACAAGTGAGAAATAAACATGAACATATTTATTTCAACCTGCATAACGCACAACAGTAATGATTCCAGTGCTTCTTTCCTATATTGTGTGCTGTATATTTATGTATTGTGCTGTAGCCTATAGTTTGCAGTGATGAGTCTCGCAGTCAAACTTCACAAAAGCTAAATATTGTGCTCAAGTCTTAAATCATCCCTTACATTTCTATTCCTATTCTGAAGTTATTTTTTCATATCCAACTATCTACAGTATATAACTATTCAAACAAAATATGCAAAAACAACCAAACAAGTGTCAAAATCTCAAAAAATATTCACTGTACATCCATAGTTTAAAGTTCAAATTGATAAATACATACACCTGTTTTAAAAAAAAAAAAAATGTTTTTACGTACAAAAAACTCTACAACTTTTGAATTTCAGAGAACTATGAATACTGTAATTGGGACGTCGACAACTACCACTAGGGGGCCACCATGTATAGGGTTAAATCATCCATTTACATTCCGAAGTTATATTTTCACGCCACACTATGTACAGTATACTATTCAAACTAAATATGTATAAACAACCAAACAAAATTACTTCTTCATGATTGTCAATCAAAATTATTCTAACAAAATAAAGCCATCAATTAAATTCCTCTTGAAATGCCTGTGTGGGGCAAATTCTCAGGGCCACTACGATGAGTTCCTCCACATCAGTTTCCTTCAGTTTTTCATGATTGCTCCTAGAAATAGAACATATGTTTTATTCTTTCTTTTTCTTTACCATTTGAACACCACATTAACACAATTGAATACATGCATTTGTGTATTTGACTAATACTGTAAGGCAAAACTTCAATACCAATTCTTCATGATGCATATATTTCACTCATTTAAATTGACAGTAACCTGAGGTGCTTTTGCATAGGAATTCAGATGAAACCATAGGCTAATTTAGAAGACCTGTATACAATAGGTTAATATAATATATATAATATACCTCATATACATATAATTTAGGTAAAAATTTATGAGTTTTAGGACATAGTGTTGGTATCCTATTTTAGGCAAAAGGAAATGAATAAATGTGCAACACTCAATTTTATGAACCTTTCAAGAAAGATCAAATGAAAAGTCACCAATGTAAGCTAAACTTGCCTATTATCACATGGCAATTCCTGATGTCTTGGAAGGCCAGTTTTTTCCCCTCAATGTGTCCTCAACACTTGATTAGATGCCACCTCACACAACATTTTGTGAAGAGCTGCCCCTGGGTTAGCTCTTCCAAGAGAACAAAGGTAGTTCATGATTCTGTAGCCTACTACAAGATAAATTAATTTAATTTATAAGTAAAACATTACAGTAGACATAAAGTGCTGTAGATACTTCAGTTTAGACTTAAATTGATTATGCCATAATGATGTCATAACTAAGTGGGTATCTTAGTTTTAAAATGTTATTTTCACAGCTTCTTCCATGTTTTCCATCTTTGCCCTCTTTTCCATCTCGGTCTTCCTTGTTGAGCTGTTGGAGCTCCTCCACATTCTGACATGGACCATTTTCCATAATGTCCTCCTTTACCTCTCCCCTAGCTGCCAGTATTCTCCTTTGCATTGCAAGGATTTCTTGCTGGGCCTCTGCAAATTATTGCAAGTGAGAATATCTATGGGGAAAGATTAAATGTTGTGGGTTTAGATCACTGAGTGCAGGTGTGCGTGTGTGTAGTCAAAATTTTTTTTTGCTACTTCTGACCAGGCCTGGGGCTCTTCAGGCAGAAGTTGTGACAGCTGTGTCATAAAACAAAAATATACTTAAGCACCAAACTATTACATTATTTTTATATACTTTAGTTACGGCTTATCGGGGCGTGCTCCATACCTATACAGCACAGAGTTTGGCCTTGTGTTTTTTCCATCTGAAGAGAATGTGGCATTCAGGCATTAAAGCACAACTGAACTTTGGGTTGTGTAATTACCTGGCCATGATATGAGTCCAAATGGTGGCGAAATACAGTGAGCACCATAATTCATTGGACAGTGACACATTTTTTGTTATTTTGGTTCTGTACTCTAGCACAAATTTTCCTATTGAACTCTGGTTATTGTTTGTATTGACAGAATCCACTTCGTCCACGTTCGTATAAGTGCTAGAAGTGTCATTTTGAGACCGTTTTAGCTGCCCTATAGAAGTGAATGGAGAGTGACAAATAACCGTACTCTGGATTATCACCCCAGGGGAGCACAGAGCAACTAAAAAACATATTTTGCCACCATTTGGACTCATATCATGGCCAGGTAACTACACAACCCAAAGTTCTACCAAAGTTCAGTTGTGCTTTAAATGTCAAATGCTGCCTCATAGAGGAACACAGCTACGCTGCTTGGTCCCCTAATAATAATGCATATTATACATGATGTGCTTCTCATAGACCAAAAGCATTGGAAGCAGACAATTGTTCAAACATATAGTCTAGTAATATTTTACATTTCTAAGTGTAACACATCTGAATTGCAGATTATTTCCACTATAAATGATTGGCTTTTGACATGGCGCATGAAGTTTGAATTACCACATTCTCCTCAGATGGTAAGATGGAAAAACTTGAGGCCAAGTTACATTAAATAATTTAAGATTCGGTAGCATTGTTTGGGAATAGAGCTAGCGTAATTAGTTATAATAGGCAATATTGTTTGTTGTAACTTGGCCTCATTTTGATATCAATACTTGGCAACTTGGTATTTTTGTACGTTGAAAATGTTTATTGTTGAGATTAACTTTACTTAAAAGAATGCTATGAAATTTTGTTAAGATACCTTGAACATGAGGCAATGTGCTTGCTGATGATAGCTCTGTGGATGTAGCATGTGCTGTTGAAATAATAAGTGTGAACAGTCCTTAATGTAGGCTACTGTATGTGATTATATAAAAAGTGTAGATTTATTTAAAATAGGCAATATCCCTCATAAAAGTGCAGGTATAGGTAGTAGAAAATAATGATGCCCACTTACAGTTTTGAAGGGCAGTTTTGAGGGGCAGCCTGTCTCTTGGTTTGTGGTGTAAGGAAAACATGTTTTTTGCAAAAATTAAAACACATTAAGGCTGATAGCATATACACTGGCATACATAGCTTTACCGTTCTACTTACCCCGCAATGTGCCTTTAGCTAGGCTATGGGAAGACTGTTTAAGCCTGTCTGAGCCTACATAGCCTACGCAAAATAATCAGAAGGGTGGTTTTGCATGTGAGTTACTCAATTTAATCTTATTTGTGTATTTGAAAGCAAACAATCGAAAAATAAAATAAGCGAATATTAGGAATATACTAGAATGTTGTTCAATTTTGTGTGAATCACACACACAACTCAAATTGTACTTCATGGAGGGAACTTACATGTTGGTGGGACAAGTTTGGACATTCTGTCGTAACGTTACTCCTCGGTGTCTGTCATCATCTGGAATGGAAATTTCTAAATCTTTTCCACGTTTTAAGTAACGTTAAAGGAGCACAGTCACGCTTATGCATGTTTTCTGCATTCTAATCTACTATTTCAATGTTTCATATTTTCCAAAAAATCATAAAGATTGGAATTGTGGTTTTTGAGATATGGGCCCTCAAGAACAGCTCCATCTCCAGAGCAGCTCCAGCCTTATTTACCACATTTCCCATATCTCCCTGCGCACGCTTAGGTTTGGTGTGCATGAATATGTAATATGTAATGTTTGTTCGAAACACTTCAAGCCAGAGGACTTATAGTGGCGAATTACTGGGAGCTAAATCAAAGAATTTGCTTGTCGAGTCTGCGGTAGGCTACCTTAAGAAATATTGGAAATTCTGGCATTTTTTTATTATTTTACTTTATTTCATTTTACTTATTTTTAGACATTTCAGTATGTGTTGTTCAACTACTGCACAATAATTGCCCCTTGGGGACAATAAAGACTTACTACTACTATTATTACAATATCACCTTTCTGTATTTTTTTTGTCTTTGTTTACCTTGCCATAATGAAGATAATCTTATGTTGAAGTAACAACCATTCCAAATAATCAATTACAATCCCAGTTATTTTATTGAATGTGATAGAGGTATGCATTTTCAAACTTAGACCTTGTAAACCAACAAATATGTTGGACATTTATACTAAGCCAACTCAACAGGAGAAACAGTAACTATAGCATTGTATGTCTATTATTGAACACTATGGGCTCAATTTTCGGACAATTATGGCCACATTTTTACAATAATAAAACAAAAGTAAAGCGTGAGGCATCACAAAGTGCAGAGTCTGGTTCAGTCTTTGTCGATGTCCAGAAATACAACATATTGACCATCGGGAGAAGGGTATATTTGACGTACTGCAGAGACTACACACGATGGCAGCACAACTCTTACACCTCTCCCCAGTCGTTCGCCATGGAGTACCCATTCCAATAGCCAATGATAAGCGGTCAGTCTGAATTGCCTAACGTTAAATAAAGGGGTGACAGAAAAAACTGGTTATAGTAATGTAATATCTGTTGTTGCACAAAGGATGCTAAATGAGCTGCTAGATAGCCATCTAGGTATAGCCAACAAGCGACTGATTCCGACAGTAGCCTAACTGACGTTACATGGAATGTCCGAATCTTGGTGTCATGCTGGCAAACACAACATATCGACTTTAACATAAGTTTAGCAAACGTTAGCTAAATTACAACTTGTAACTAATTACACTGGCACCAATTTATATTCCCACTTCTCTGCTCTCTGTTAGCTTCGGCTGCCTCGTCCTCCGCTCTCTGTCTCTCTCGCTCACGTAATTTATCCTTTGTGAATTCCGGTTCAACACTGTACGGTTGTATATCTTCATCAAAATCGAAAAGCTTGTCCTCTGACTCCGCGAACTCAGAGCTGTCCGCTATATCTCTCAGGCTATAGTCGTCGGCCAAGATAGGCCACGTGATATTTGTACGCTAATAGAGTACTCAAGTGAGTACGTCAGTCGTGAGCGGAGTCTGGTTTCAGAAGTAAATTCCCTATGGAAAATAGAATGGGCTTCGGAGACTACCGACTATTTCTTGAAATCTGATTCATAGAACGAGCCGAAACGTTCCTGGATTAGCCTGTGTGGTACAAGCATGTAGACCATATATCGCATGTTCCAATTTTTATTTTTTAAAGTAATGCATTAATGATTGTAGTTCGACTTGTAGTCCACTTTAACAGACTGCATATCCAGTACTGCAACGCACGGGTGGTTCTCGACCAATAAGATATCATCATCTCATCTGTCTGACTGTGGCAGATGGGAGTAGGCTACTGCTGCTGAACGTTAGCTTGCTAAGTAGAGAAGCCCGCCCGACAAGGTAAGAAACTATGCTACGGTTAACCACATGAAGCAATTCTAGCTTTAAGTCCTTCAAGCTAGCTAGCTAACGTTAGAAAAAGGTGTTTAAAAACGGAGCTGTGTGCTACTGCTGGCTAACGTTATATGAAAACGTCTGGAGATAAGGCTGCTCGTTCGGAGGGAATTATGGGACGTGTAGTTTTTAAACAGTGCCAGCGCTGGGATGTTCACCAAAAAAATACTAAAACGTAAAATGTACTCGAAGCTGGTCCAGAAAAACGACATAGTTTGCGAACGGGCGTTATATTGAACAATCCGGGAAATTGACGGTAAGACATAATCAGTAGAAATGGTTTAAAAGTAAGCTAATGTCTACGCTCTAAATGAATGGGGAATTTACTTCCGAAACCAGCGTGACGTAGTCACTTGAGTACTCTATGTTTCCGTATTTTCGTGTCGCCTGGATGGGTGCCCGCCCATAAACCAGTCTCTGCGTTCAAGGGTGGAGTTTGAGCGCCCGTTACTTTCTGGGAAACACTGGCTGGAGGTTCAAACAAAACACGTCCAATAGGGAACGGCTGCACTGACGGTGATTTTAAAAAGGCCTACACACATAATTTAAGCATTTAATCCAAATAATCTCAATTTAAACAAGCGTGACAGTGCTCCTTTAAAACACCAAGTCACTCGGCTAAGGAGTAAGTTACCGTGTAATCTTCGCAAACAGTGAGCAAATGTGCTGTTCACAACACTAAAAGGGAGAGAATATAGTGAGAAATTATAGTGGTTGTCTTTATCAAAACAGAAAATGCCAGCGCACCCTTTAATATTGTTGAAAAAAATAGGCTACATAGCCGCTGTGGTGCTGAGGATAAATGCCGTTCGTATAAGCTTGATTAACAGATCTAACGTTAATTGAATAGGCTTATCCAAAATCTCTCGATTGGTTGCTAGGCACGTTAAAGTTTTATAGCCTACTTTTCATTTAAAATTTCTCACTGTAGCCTACGTGTTGTGGTCAATTTAAACTAACGATACCGCTCGTTCGCTAGCTAGTTTAATGTTTCTGTTTGGCCTGGGCTTTTACACTGTGCTAATTCTATCTAACGTTAGCTAGTTAGCCTAGACTGTTACACTTTAGAAGTTGATCTTCTTATGTCTATCAATTGATATTTGTTTAATCTAGCTGCTAGGGCCTAATTATAAATATATTCACGAAACTAAGTAGGATTAAATTACCTACGTGTAGCCAATGCCATGTCCAAGGCAGCTGGAGTAGGCTAACGGTAGGACGGCAGCGCTCAAATCAAGAAAAAAGTCGTTAAATATTAAGTTAAATATCCACACGCACGGCTTCCAAATATATCACCAGCGGGGAAAAAAAGAGTCTTGAATAGGTATACAGGCAGACAGACAGATAGACAGAAAATGTATATTATAGGTATAATAGGGCTTGCTATAAATTAGCCTAGGCTATATATAATTAGGCTAGCATATAATTAATATATTGTAGGCTAGTAGCCTATTACGTATATAGGCCTATATTTACATAATATTGGAAAATTACACTACATTTCAAAAGTTTAACAGAAAAACCTCCGTGCATCGTTCTGGGAATCTTTGTTTACGAAGTAAAAAAAAAATCTTCCAGTTATGGAAGAATTAAACCTAAAAACAACCTTATTCGAACATTCTGTGTAACGTATCATGGAACCATGAGAGAACGTTGTTTTTTAGTTCGCAGAACGTTTCGGGAACGTTACAATTTTTTAAAAACTTAAATGGAACGTTCCCAGAACGTTGTGAAATGGTTCCCCAAAAATAACCATAGGGGAACCATATGCGAACGTTAGGGGAACGTTCTGTGTTTGCTGGGGATGCTTTTATCCAAAGCGACATACAATAAGTGCATACAGAAACATCATCGAAGTAACTACAGAACAGATAAGACAAAGAACATCCTTCCCATAACATAGCAGCTATCGATAGCTAAGGCTATCTATTGTCATGTTTGTTTATTGTTGACAATAGTCTATTTATCATGTTTGACCAAACCTTGATCATGTAAATGGAGACTACGTTACATGCTCAAAGCATATAAGTTAGTAATCTTAGCTATTGCTCTGTAAATTTGACCACTGTTCATTTTCATAAAATAATTCAAAATCATCATTTTGTAATTCTGCTCGGTTCATTCTGTAGCCATCAACATCCAGTGGTCGCGGCCCCAGAGTATGGGTGAGGGGCAGTCACTGCATAAACATTACATTAGTCATTTAGCAGACGCTTTTATCCAAAGCGACAATCGTTTTCGTGGTGGGCGAGGCAGGGCCAGGGGAAGAGGACAGCTTGATCAGAGTGACTGTCAACAGACTCCGGGAGGAGAAACATTGCCATCTCAACGAAGTTGAGATGGAGCGGCACTTTATCACAAAATGCGAAAAATACAATCAAATCAGAAATAAATATTTTCCCAAAATAAATCAGAGATACCCTCAATTAAAAAATTTAACAGACATCCAAAAACTCCCCATCCTCTTAGGAGAGGAGAGGACGTGCTGTGACCTGACAGCACAATATATAGCTGCCTGCCATCGTCTTAGTGACAGAGATCATTATAAACCAATTTTTATTTTTTATATTTATTATATTCACTTTATAAGATCATGTGTGTCGTTCTCATCATCATTATCATTTCTATTGATAATTATTATTATCTTTAATTGTACTTTATTATTTTACATTATTGTTATTTCTAAATCCATAATAAAAGAAAAGTTATTGTTTTCATGTATGGTTACTATTCTAGTTAGATGTTGTCTTCGACTGTTTTAATGCAGTATGCTTTGACAATACAGATGCAATGTCTTGTCATGCCAATAAAGCAAATTGAATTGAGTCCACGGTCAGAGAAAATATGTGTGAAATGTCACCACAATGCTCGTGCGTCGTCATGCGTGTCTGAGAAGAACACGTGATAAGCAATTTTCGGGGAGCCCTTTTCTCCTACGTGCTCTATATCACCATCTAGTGTTCTGAAATGACATACTATACCTTTAACGTTCTGCTCTACGTGAGCGCTGAGCAACTGTCAACAACCGTCTGAGTACTGACAGCTCCGTCAGCAGAGCGCGCTCACATACACACAGGCCTACACACACTGAAGCTGTATTTTTCAATGGAAATTATTCAAAGTAGCACCAAAATGATTGTGTGACAGTCAAATTTACTTCATTTAACACGTTGATTTTACCATTAAATCGCTATTTTATATTACGATGTGTATAATCGTCCGTGTACTTGGGTCCATGGCTAACGACGTACTTCCATATTGCTCCTCTCTGGTCCACATCCAAAAGTGCTCAGTTACTTAACGCGCCCACTATCTCCCAAAGATGGTTGCCAGGCAACATCATGCGTCTTTTCTCCAGCGCAGCTCCCAGGATCTCCGTACAGGGCTGTGACGTCAGCATCTCCACCTGTAGAGGAGACACAAACAAACACAGCAGCCCAAAGCCAAAAACAAAATGCAAAGCAGGAAAACAGAAAAGAGGAACGTAACAATTAAACGTGTATATATAACTAGCTAGCTAGCAAGATATGCACTTCCCTCATTGGATGCACTTCCCTCATTAACGTTACACTTGCGTCTTTTTTTTTTTTTACAGCTTGAAGCCTTCCCGGCAACACTAAGCTAAACTATGGCAAGCCGTTTTATCATTTATTCCACTTCTGTAGCTAGCTATGTTTTTGTCCTAACTAGCTGCCCATTTTCATAGCTAGCTGGCCATATGACTTAGCTAGCTATAACACAATTTCCTAGCTAGCTGTCGTTTTTTTCCAACTAGCTGGTCATAAAACCTACAACAACAAGTTCAGCTAGTTGACCGTAAGCACCAACTAGTTCAGCTAGTTGGCCATTAGGCTCAACTAGTTTAGCTAGCTGGGCTTAAGGACCAACTTGTTTAGCTAGCTGCACCCTAAAATTGAGCTAGCTCAACTAGTTACATAATAAAACATAGCTAGATTAACTAGGTGGCCTTTAGCAGGCAGCTAGTTTCACAAGCTAGATATAATTTTTAATGTAGCTAGTTCAGCTAGCTGGCCATTTTGCACAGGTAGTTGGCTATTTGCACAGCTAGTTAGGTCACCTGGCCAACTAGCTAGGCATAAGACCTGAACTAGTTGGCCTTTTTGCACAGCTAGTTGGCTTTCTGATCAACTAGTTAGGTCGTCTGGTCAACTAGCTTGGTATAAGACCTAACTAGCTGTGCAAATGGCCAACTAGCTATGTCAAAAAGGCACCTAGTTGAGCTAGCTCCAGTTGGAGTTCAGTTAGTTGGCCATAAGCACCAACTAGTTCAGCTAATTGGCCATAAGGACCAACTAGTTCAGCTAGTAGGCCATAAGGACGAACTAGTTAAGCTAGTTGGTCATAAGGATCAACTAGTTTAGTTAGCTGCACGGTAAAATCGAGCTAGCTCAACTACTGACCCAATAAAACATAGCTAGTTTAACTAGTAGCAAAATAAAACGTAGCTAGCTTAACTAGCTGCACTTTTGACCAAGCTAGTTTTTTGTTTTTTTGTGGCAACTAGCTTCCAAAACTGACAACTATCTATGTTCTGGGGGCAGCTAGCTGGCTTTTTGACGCAGCTAGCTAGGTTTTATGGCCAGTTAGTGGCACAAACGGCAGCTAGCTAGGAAATTGTTAGCTAGCTAAGTCATATGGCCAGCTAGCTATGAAAATGGGCAGCTAGTTAGGACAAAAAGGTAGCTAGCTACAGAAGTGGAATAAATGATAAAACGGCTTGCCATACTAACCGCAAGTTCGACAGTTCCGAAAGCTTTTTCCTGGGTAGCCCGGATGCTTCACTTTTGGCCTAGTTAACAAAAACAATCTGAATTTCAAAAATTTTAATCTGATAGATTTGTATTTATGGATCTAAATTTTTTAAATCTGAATTTCAATCTGAATTGTTGATATTTGAAAAAAAATCATTGTTTAAATGCAAATTTATGAAATACACCACCAAAATTGTTTTCGTTTATTTCATGTCACACGTAGCCTATATAATTCAAATATACTCAATTCAAATTCAAATACGTTTGTCAGTTCTTGAGCTCCATAGTGAACCCACTAACCTACAATGCCGACTTTATCTAGAACAGTTTTCAGAATGGGATTTCATGCTGCGGAAAATCGTGACAGACTGCTCTGTCACAGTTGAGTTAATTAGTGGTTAGCTAAAAAGACGGTGGTGCCGTGGTACTTGCTCACTTAAGACTATGGGGACAGGTTGCTACCTTTCCAGAGGCACTTGGGACATTTATAATAAAAGTAGTCATGTCAGTTTGCTATTAAATCTTCAGAGGAAGAGGTTGCTTTCAAGAACCATCGGAAGCAAAATCTGACTTCAGCTTCTTACAAATTAAAAGCAAGCGCAACATGTAAACTGACTTTTTATATTATCTGTGTGCATTTGGTTATTGTATCTCATGTGAAATTACTTTTGTGGTATTATTTGTGATGTTACCATTAACCATGTAATGCTTTTTAATGTAAGTAACAAAAATGTAATGTGTAATTTACACTAATTATTTTCTCATTAAAATAACTGGCTAACCATTTACTTTGTGGTCAAAATTGAAATAAATGTTTAAATTTAGTTATTCTGGAAGATTGGCTGTGGTGACTGCTTTCAAACTTTGTACTGTCCTAATGGGTCACACGTTACAGATGTCCCGATAGGCTACCACTTTTTCACTTCCGATACCACAGCTTTGGCTATCTGCCGTTACCGATATCACTCCGATACTTTGTTTTACTCTTGAACAAATAATAATAATAATAATAATAATAATACAATATATGGAAGCACTTTGCTCATGATGGCCAATTAGCCACCTAAAACATCTCACACAAATGGAGAACAAACAAATACTTCCCCAGTATATAGTCCACAACAACAGTTGGTTATGAAAGTCTGCCACCCTTTATTCAAACACTACAAAAAAAAAACAGACCTGCAGTAGCCTAGGCTACTTAAAGCGACCAACAGGTTTAAAGTTAAAACAATTTAAACAGCAGCATTCAGCATTGTAAAAAAACAAATACAAGACTATAACTTAGTTTCATAATTTTCCCGTTTCCAAAACCCTAATCAGACAAGAAAAGGTGTACGCTGTGGATAAAATGATGTGGGCGACCTCATTAACAATTGAACCCCTCGGAGATGACGTGGCACATCTAACATTATGTTTACTCCAAGGTAAAAAGCTAACGTTAGTTAACATCAACGTTACCATTATTTTGGTGTTAATAGCTACCATAACTGAAAAAAGAAACTAGCTACACAATGGTAGCCAATTGACTTAAAATATATCAAAATCAAAATATTTTTCCGTGGTCTAACAATGCAACGTTAATCGCATCCTTAGCTTTGGCTATCCGAACGGACGTCAGCTGTTATAGCTACTATGTGCGTTAGCTCTATCTAGAAAGGGACACAATAAATTAAACTTTAAAAGAAGGAAAGAAAATCACTGTTCTCTAACAAATGTTATTCCCGCAATTTGTTAGTGGGAAGCCAAGTCCCAAGTAACGTTACCCAAACACCTGTTGCTGCTGTCTGTGCAACTACTGCTGTTGATAGTGGAGCTGCAGTTACATGCCGACCACCTCCAAAAATGTTAGTAAACTAAAAACATGAATAATGAATAATGCAATAACGTAATGGCCACTAAATAGACAAAGTATTGGAACATTTAATAGTTTGTGAAATAATATCAAACTCTAACTTCTGCCATTTCATTTGAAACAGTAAATTTTATCTCACCTCAAATGTAAATTGACATTTTTTATTTATACAAAGGAATGTCCACTTCCGTAGCGTCAAATCAATACTGTGCTGTTACTAGCTAGGCATTTTAAAGCCAAAGCGAGCGCATCTAACGTTAGCTGGCTGGTTACGACTTTGCTACTGTGCTGAAGCTGGACTTATTTGGACGTTTGGTTAGCTTACTAATATAAAAGACCATATGTTAGTGTTTGTAGATCTATTTTTAAAACGTTAACGTTCGCTAACGTCGAATAACATTAACGTTACCAGACTCCATCTCGTAAACAAACCGATGATAATAATGTCTTCATGAATGAGATTGGGATGGCAGGTATGCCATCCGCCAAGTTACGGCTTGGCGGGGCATGCCCCATACCTATACAGCACCGAGAGTTTGGCACTTTTCAGGGTTTCCTACAGAAGTAACCACAATGACCATAGACTCTCAGCCCTTAAAAACATTAACTTCTGTATGTTCTGACCTCATGTAACCACAGCATTCAGATACAACTTCACACATCCACACAATAAAGCTTAAGGTTATTTTGCCGGTTTTTCTCCTTCCTCTTCCGCTTCTTCTTCTTCTTCTTCTTCTTCTTCCCATTTTCCTGCTAAACTGCCTGCCTCCGTCGCGATGTGATCCAATGGGGAGAATTATTATTTGAGGGTATGGTCCGTATACCTGCTCATCAAGCTTATCGTCCAATAAAAACGCTTCATACTAATGTTTTTTAATGTTAATATAGCTAATGGCTTCATGTTTTCCAAGACGTTACTGTGGCTTAGTGGTTAAGACTGTAGCCTCTCACACAGTGGATGGTGGGTTCGAGCCCATTAGGGCACGTGTATTTTCCACAAAAACAATGTGCAACTGTTAATTTTTCATTTCTTAGACTGTTATTATTTTCACATTGACACATTAACGTATTTTTATTGCAAAGGCAAAAGAGGTTTGCAATATTAACTGTTCAATGTTTCACTTGTATTATATCACACCCTCCCCAAACCGGACGCTCGCTTTTGTCTGGTTTGGGGAGAGTGTTACTCTCTGCTCTTGCGGTCATGACTGACTGACTGTGGAAACCCCTTGCCTCGGCCAACATTTATTTATTAATTATTTCTATTTAGGGCGGCAGTGTAGTATAATGGTTAAGGAACTGGCCTTGTAACCGAAAGGTTGCAGGTTCGATTCCCAGGTAGGACACTGCCGTTGTACCCTTGAGCAAGGTACTTAACCTGAATCGCTTCAGTATATATCCAGCTGTATAAATGGATAATATGTAAAAAATGCTTTAAAAAAAAGTTGTGTAAGTCGCTCTGGATAAGAGCGTCTGCTAAATGCCTATAATGTAATGTAATGTAACTTCAGCTCTGTTCACTTTATCCTTTTCGCACATAACACAAGGTCACCATAATATGATCTACGAGGAAAATTAAGAATTTACAATAATAGTGTAGGATATCTTATATTCCCCCTCTTCTCTCTCTCTCTCTCTCTCACCCCCCCAACATCAAAGATAAGCCAGTCTTAGTCATAAATGACCCCTCTCCCCCCCTCCTCCATACCTTAACCCAATCAGGACAGGGATGGTCTTCCTGTGGAGGTATTTTATAGTTGCACCGCAGAAAAAGAATTTAGTCAGTTTGGAGTTTGTTGGTGAAGTCATTCTTTTTGGTTCCTCGTGCGTTTCCTTTTGTTCCTGTTCAGCTGGAGGGTAAATAATATTGGCAATTTTTGGCTTATCTCTCTCTTTTCTGGTATATTCAAATTAATGTCTGGTTTAATGTCTTCCTTTTGTGAATTATAAGTAGTCAGCCTACATTCCTTCGTGAATGTATGATTCCCAGTCATTATTCTAATTGAATGTTTTCATTTAATAAAATGACTTAATCTCAAGACCTGATTTAGACTTTGTTTTGGCTTGTTGGTTGATCCACCAGGTTACTGTTCGGCTTACCTATCAAAGAATTTGGCGATTTAATTGATGATTGTCATTTTTAATAATAATAATTAAATGAAATCACGTAAAGCTTATTTTGAATGTAGGTTAAGTGAGGGGTTCTAGCACGCAATATCGCTTGTGTTCAGTATTTAGAGTGCTGAACGTTTTAACAAGGGCATTGACTGTTGGAACCGCTGGATTCAGAAAATACACATTTTACCTAGTCCTCACTTACCCGACATAATTGGAGGTCCCGCCGAGATAGGTTGTCCTATAGCATACTAAATTTTACTATTGAGTAAACTGCGGTAAACTCTGAGACAAGTTCAAATCTTTTTCTAATCGACTGGTCTTAGATTTATTGATTTTATTTTGAAAAATGTTTTATATTATTATGGCATACCAGACAAAGAGAGAGATGCCTCATTTACCCTCCACTGCTGACCTACCAGCATTCCCTGACCAGTCAAGGCTGGATCAGCAGTGTATCTCATGTTATCAGGACAGCAATATTTGATAGCCCAGTGCCCAAAATTTGCAGAACAGCTCAAGGCAATGGATCAGCTTAAGGAGGAGGCGCTTTACAACCTGCGGACTGAGTATTTGGACTCACTATCTGATTTGTCCAGATAGTGATGAAACCAAGCGCAGGATTGTCCAAGGGATAAGGTCGTACCTAGAGAAAAGACAACATTTTCTCTACCTCCGGTGGTCAAAGCAGGCATGGGAGGAGGTAAACCAAATGTGGCAACTGGCTTGGGAAAAGCACCACTCTAAGTCAGGAGTTACTGCCAAACCAGTTTCTTCTGTGGCAGTACAGCCTGCGCTGGAAGGAGCAGTGCATGGCGACATTCCAGCCATAACCCAGGCACCACCCCCCACTGAGGACAATACAGCACTCTCCATTGACTCATCCCCACCCCCTTCAGGCTTGGACAATTCTGTGGATTTTGTCACCTCCACAGACAATGTAGCCGCCCCCCTGGTGAGACCCCCTTCCCTGGAGGAATTTGGGGGAAACAGCTCTGTGTCTTGTATCACACCAGCCACCACAGAGGATGTGACCCCACAGGACGTGGAATCCGCTGCTGCAGTCCTCTCAGCTGAGCCAGGTGAGGAGACCGTTGAACCCCTGGAGGCAGAACCTGCTACTGCAGACACAGCAGCCCAGCCTGGTGAGGAGACCGTCAAACCCCTGGAGGCAGAACCTGCTACTGCAGACACAGCAGCCCAGCCTGGTGAGGAGACCGTCGAACCCCTGGAGGCAGAACCTGCTACTGCAGACGCAGCAGCCCAGCCTGGTGAGGAGACCGTTGAACCGCAGGACACGGAACCGGCTTCTACAGGCCCATCAGCCCTGCCAGGTGGAGAGGTCTACGCACCCCAACAGGTGGAGTCAGCTCCCACAGACCAGTCCACCCAGGCCGAGGACCCCACCCCACCCCTTGTGGACTTTTCTTCCCCTCCTGCTGCTTCCCCTCCTGCTGAATCTGGGGAACCTCTGTCTGCTGCACAGACAGAAGGGGTGTGCTCTGTGGACTCTCCCATTTCCAAAGTTCCTGTGATGGAGGAGATAAGGGGACTTCTGCGAAAGTCTCGCTCCCCTATCAGAGCTGTAAAGAGACCCCGGGAGAAACGGAGCAGGAAGCCAACCCCCGGCCGTTTTACGACTCCTCTGGCCCTCAAAGTCTCCGCCAGAGTGTTGTCTTGCACTCCAAAGCAAGATGAAAGCAGCCAATTTAGAACAACAGTTTCCCCCACCCTTGTCTCTCCACCCCCGAGCCACACCTGCAAACTTCGCACACACACGTCATCCAGGGAGAGTGCAAGAGCCCCTTTCCGACGTCAGAAGTGTTCGGAGAGCAGTGATGGACTGGATGCTACGAGCGACGATCAGCCCAGCTGCCCAGAGAGGGTACCAAAGCCAAAACTGGCATAGACCCCTGGACAGAGATGAGACGGGCGTGGTTAAGGGGCATCCACGTGCGGAAGAAGCAAGATGACAGGATGCCTCCTGTCATCCCGGTTTTCTGAACGCTGTGGCCCTCCGCAGCCAAAGGACTGCCAGTAACCACACTGGGGTTCTAGGAGGTAAAACTGGCACTCTGCCTGCCCCTGCCCCTGCCCCCCCCACCACCACCCCCCCACATCCCTACCACCACCTTTTAACATAAGACAATGCCCATGTTTTTAAGTCCCTTTTCTAAAGTGTAGGTGCCCCCTCCAATGCTGTTCCTGGACACTTGTGGACAAGTCTGCCCTATTCAGGTGATTATTTGGACTGGCAATCTTGTGGATGGTAAATCCTGTCCGTAAGGTTCCCCTGAATGGACTAAGTGCTTATAACATGCAGTGTTCCCCTCTTCACATGTTGCTGTGAGTAATAAGCCCTAAACCCGCAAGTCCCACAGTCTTCTCCTGCCACACCCCGAAGGACCCCCAGAGGCACAAGTGCAACCGGACCCATACCCTGCCGCGGGAAGCTAGCCTAAGCGACTGCCGTCGGCAGTCCACCCAACTGGACCCGAGCTCAAGGAGCCAAAACGGATTCCGACAGGGAAAGAGGTGCTTCCCCGCCCGTCAGTAGAGAGGTCTTGACCGCACTTTTCCGCCTGTGGATCGTCCAGCTGCCTGTCACAGGAGACAGAGCCCCCCGCACGCTGTGCAGAATTGGTAGAGACACTGTGGAATTAGGCTGTCTTTCACTCACACAGTTACAACATTAAGGGGAATAAGCACTGCATGTTAACCAAGCAAGTCCAGGGAACCTCTCCCTTGCTAATCCAGATACCCTGACACTGGAGAAAGAAGAGACTGAACCAAGGTGCCATGACAGCAGTGACAAAAAAATAAAAATGTCTGCACCACACGGGATCATCACAATGGGACTATCAAACTGGACATGGACTAATTGTTTTAAAGATGGTTAGTGAACCATTAGGACACTTGTGTTCATGCAGCTATCATTATACAATGATATATATAATGTCCAAATGTGTGGTTGTTATGATGATGGAACGATAGGCTCTTAGCAGCTGCATGCACCTATCGTTACAAGAGAGGGAATGACGGGATGTTGCCTAATGTCTTTTGCTCTTTCTCTCTCTCTCTCTCTCTCTCTCTCTCTCTCTCTGCCTCTCTCTGCCCCCCCCCCCCCATCCCTACCACCACCTTTTAACCTAATACCATGCCCATGTTGTGTTTAAGTCCCTTTTATAGAGTGTAGGTGCCCCGCCAAATACTGTTCCTGGACACTTCTGGACAAATCTGCCCTATTCATGTGATTATTTAGACTGGCAATCCCGTGGACGGTAAACCCTGTCCGTAAGGTTCCCCTGCATGGACTGACAGCGGTCATAACATGCAGTGCTATCATTAATTGTTCCGGTCTTCACATGTTGCTATGAGTGATAATGCCTAAGCCCTCAACTCCCACAGTCTTCTCCTGCCATTCGCTAAAGGACACCCACAGACACAAGTGCAAACAAGTGCAACCGGTCCCACACCCTGCTGCGGGAAGCTAGCCTAAGCAACTGCCGACAGCAGTCCACCCAATTGGATCCAGGCTGAAGGAGCCAAAATGGATTCCGACAGGGAAAGAGGCGCTTCCCCGCCCGTCAGAAGAGAGGTCCTGACTGCACTTTGCCACCTGTGGATCGTCCAGCTTCCTGTCACAGGAGACAGAGCCCCTGCACGCCGTGCAGAACTGGTAGAGACACTGTGGAGTAGGTTGCATTTCACTCACGCAATTGCAACATTAATGGAAAAAGCACTGCATGTACTGCATCTCTTGTCCCTTGCCAGTCTAGATACCCAGACACTGGAGAAGGAAGAGACTGAACCAGGGTGTCATAACCGCAGCGACACAAAAAGAGTGTCTAATAGAGATATCTCTCCGCACCACACTGGATCATCGTGGGACATACGTCAGTGTGTCCATATATCTGCTGGCCAGCAGATCACAAAGGGACTATTAAACTGGGCATGGACTAAATGTTTTAAAAATGGTTGGTGAACCATTTGGACAGTTGTTTTTGTTGTTAGCAGGTAACTGCATCTTCAATGTTCAAATGTGTAATGTGATTCCTATCTGGTGATGTAAGAATAGGTTTTTAGCGGGTGCATGCACCTATTCTTACAAGAGAGGGATGTAGGATATCTAATATTCCCCCTCTTCTCTCTCTCTCTCTCACCCCCCCAACATCAAAGATAAGCCAGTGTTTGTCATAAATGACCCCTCTCCCCCCCTCCCCCATACCCTAACCCAATCAGGACAGGGATGGTCTTCCTGTGGAGGTATTTTATAGTTGCACTGCAGAAAAAGAATTTAGTCAGTTTAGAGTTTGTTGGTGAAGTCATTCTTTTTGGTTATTTACTATATATTTACTATACATTGTTTACAACAGTTTTTACTGTTATTACTATAGTATACCACACTACAAAATACAAAAATATTATACTTGCTGTAGTTTTTACAATAGTAAGCATTTTAAGTGCAAACTAAAAATATCAATTAAAATAACATTTACATATTTGTTGTAATAATTAAGAAAAACATAGGAATGCATTTATTTTTCTAATAAGTTGTTTATTTTAAATTTTACAAGTGAAATAAAAATTTAATTAGTTTTTTATTTTGCTGGCGTTATTTAATTTCTGCCGAATTAGCGCTCTGATGTTCCCATCCGTCAGGCTCGGGAAGTGTTCCTTGGCAGCTTCTAAGAAAGAAAGACAGAAAAACAACAAGACAAAATGAGAGGACTTTTATTTGACGCAGTAGATCAAGTCGGGTTGAGAGAAAAATTAAACAATGCGCCGTTAATTCTGTCAATTTGGTTTAAAATACATAATTTGCAATGAAACACTATGAAGGGTGAAAGTAACAAAAATTAAATGATAAAAACAGAGAAAAAGAGAGTTGATAAATGATAAAAACAGAGTTGATAAATGTACCATTTTAATTCGAATTAAAACACTTTATTTGATAAAACGCTTGATTATTATCGTTCATCACAGCAAGTGCACATGTTAAACGATAAATGGCAAACAAGCTGTGATGAACAATAATAATCAAGCCAGTTTTATCAAATCAAGTGTGTTTTAATCAAACCATTAACACATTTATTAAATCAATGGTACTTTTATCAACTCTCTTTTCATCATTTATAAACTCTGTTTTTATCATTAATCAACTCCCTTTTCATCATTTATCAACTATCATTTAATTTTTGTTACTTTCACAAAACACAGCATGTGCTGCATTCCATACTTCTTTAAAATTGAGTTTTGAATGATGTTTTTATTGCTCAGCCTTTAATTTGCGGTAATTCATTTATTTTCCATGAGTCACTCACCTCGTTAACTCGCACATTTTTGATGGACCCCAACAGACGCAAGTAATCGACGTGATGGTGTACCATATATCCAGTGTTTCCCCTACCATACATTAGTGGGTAAAACAGCACCCAAAACTCCCCAAAACAGCACCCCCCCCCCCATAGGGGAAACACTGAATATCAATGCATCAACTCAGATTTGAATGTTTTTTTTACATAACCTACTTGTGATGAGTTCCAGTTCCTTCCATGGGATAGGTGGTTTGGGCTGGTCCTTTCCCACTGATGACTTGGCCCCGGTCAGTGAATGTTCTGCCATGTACTCCCGTGTGTACAGGCTGTGGAGCAGGTCATTGACAAATGTTTGTGCATTGTGCTTTGCACAAAGGCACAACAATTCCTTTGAGATAAACTGAAAATACAAGAAAAATACAAGAACCATAAGTATCACATATTAGTGCCAAACAGACAAAGACAGTTCAATCACAGTTTAATTTGATAGAATGTTATGAATGGGCACATTTTCACAACAACCCAATATGGTTAAATTATTTTTATTTTGTATGTTGACTGTCTCAGTAAACTTAAAATATTGTTTACAGTGCTGGTACAACATACCCCACGCTGGTCATCAGAATATCAAAATATACATTTATGTGTGAAATAGCTTTAAAATATGAGAAACTTTATTTGTCAATATTAGGTAGGACCACTTTAACATGGAATTGCTCTATTCTAAAGTTTAGTTGAATACTTACACCATCTGTGGTCCCCTGACCCTCAGCAGGGATGGGCACAGAGCTGTCCTTTCTTGCTTGGGAGTGGCGGAGAGGGATGAGATGGAGAGGAGCGAGAGGAGGAGTGAGGGGAATGTACAAACCCCTCCAGTTTTCTCACAATTTCTGGTAACTTGTTGATATGAAACTTTTCTGGATGGTACCACAATTGCCATCTATCACACTTACCACTTGTTGCGATTATTGTCGCTGGACAGCGGAGGTGCTCCTTGCCCTTTGGCCACAGGACAGTATACGTTTTAAATGCCTCGAAATGTCCATCCTCCAGTCCCTCTTCCATGTAGGACAGTGGTCCCACCTCCACTGTATTCTCCGCGGTAAAATCAAATAATGCAAACCACATTCTAAAACAAATAACGTTAACGTTAATGCAGCAGACATTAGCAAATGGCAATAATAACGTTATTACGGAGAACGACAAGCCCGTGGCTATGGATGCAGCGGGCGTCTGAAAGAAAATAATGTGTAGGATCGTGATAATGCTGTCGATACGTTAGCTACTTCTGCCATAGCTAGCCATGTGTACTGTCATGAAGGTTTAGCTAGCTATCATACTTAGCTAGCTAGGTTCACAGGGATGTGCGTTATCAGCTGTGTATTCTTAGCTAGCTAACTTTGCTAGTTTAGCTACCGTTAGGGCTGTATGTCGTTCCATTGGTCGTTACCATTGAGGTGTTTAATCTAGCTAGCTAGCTAACTGTTAGCTAGCTAATTATGTGAATGCCACCATCTTCCTCTTTTGTCCATTCGTTTCCTTTGGTGAAATTAAATTAGCTAGCCAGCATGATCATGCGCCCTAAACCTAAAGTTTAAAGGCTAGACAAACGTTAACGTTAACTTAGCTAGGCCAGTAACAGGGACAGTAATTTCAGAACAATTAATACATGGGCAGCAACGTTGAGCTAGTAACGTTAGCTAGTAACGTTAACGTTAGCGTAGCAACATTTTCAACTTATTAACTAAATGTTACATTATCTCAGAAATAACGTTAACATTAGCTAACGACATTACACCTAACGTTAAACATAACGTTAACCTACTCATATTACCTTAGCGTCGTTATCAATCCGGCCAACGAACTTCTTGACTTCAACTGTCAGATTGGCAGCGCGCTGATGCTGGGCGTTCAAACTATGCGCTTGCGGAGACTAACGCCTGGAACCCACCAGACGCGCAAGCGCACAGACGCTTATTGCGCGCGCAGATTTGAGCAGAACTGAACCCACTAGACGCGCAAAGGCACAAACGCTTTTATTGCTTTTTCGGAGCGCATTCCGTGAATGACACGAGACGCGCTATACAAACAAACAGTCTACATTCCGGATTTGTGAGCTTCGCTTAATAATGGATAAGTACATATTGCTATTACATATGTCTTACTGCTTGACAGGTTAATTAAAATGAAAACTTGCATACTGTCAATATTTAGGCTAGTACATGGGAAAATAGTACACATGAATCAGACCAACAAACAAGTCTTCACTGGCTGGCAGCAAATGGCCTACTTTTGATTTTTACTTCGTAGCCTATAGCTAATGTAATTATGTCATTATAACGAAATCAGTTGAGTGATTACCTTATCTCGCAATATTAATATAGTAGTTTTTTTGTTTGTTTCAATACGAGTTGTAAACATGAGGAAGGCAATTACGGTTTACCTCTTGCTCCAAATGCTCCTGAGGAGGAGAAGAATGTGGGTAGCTACACACCATGAACTGCTTGAACACACTTTACTTTGATCACACTTTTGATTATATTAAAACAAATATCTAAACTATATAGAATGTTGTTTTTTAAAAGCTAAATATAGCAAACGAGACAATGCCTCCTTTATAAAGTCCGTTTAATATTATTTATTTATTTAAGACAGTAATCAACATGTTCTAAACATTACATTTTAGCAGAATTAGCAGCTATTTTTATTATGTAGTACCTGTGTATTGTGTATGTATGTATACTATAATAAAGAAAATGCATTATAAAACGAGAATAACTGGTTATATGCTAAATGTATGACTTGATTTAACTTCATTCATCCCACAATGGACAATGGTGATTGTCTCTGTTCCCATTTTCATTAGGGCCTATATTAAAATATAATATGTATTAAAATAATTTATAACAATTGTAAAACTATTAGTAGGTTGAAATTGCGCATGCGGATGGCCAGAAAATTCCGCCCGGAGCGGAAAAATCAGCTCCACGCCCGCGAGCCGTCCGCCCGCCTGCCGTGCGTGCGTGGCCGGTGAGAACCGCGGCAATTCGTTAACATGGGAGCGGAAGTGAAGCGCAGCAGTGCGCGTGTGCGTGCGCTTGTGCTTGCGCGTCTGGTGGGTTCTAGGGGTTACGGGTGGGAAACTCACCGTTACAAAGCACAATGGGGAACATTCTTGCTTGAGCATTTTAGTCTGCACTGAGTTAGGTTTTCATTTAAACACATTTTGTGTGATTTTCTTTATCCCAAATTCATGTTATACGAGTTGCTTGTATTATTATATTTTGCATGTATTTTGTTAATGCCTGAACAAATTCCTTGCATTTTTATGCTTGGCATAAAAATGTCAGATTTTGATTTCTTGATATAAATTGTACTTTATTTTAAAGTGATATGGTTTGTATAGTCAATTATTTATCAATGTATAAATCAATATATTGCTATTGATATCAGTGTATAAATGTTGCGGGAGTGTTGAAAATATTTTGTTGTTGTTTAAGACATTTATATTTTAATCTAACGTTGAATGTACAACAAATAAACTCAACGTTTTGAACAATCTCTTGTTTTGGAGTATCAATCCAAAATAATGACTGTATACTATAATATACTGTATCTGAAGTATAATTACTATATTATACTATAATATACTGCATCTGAAGTATAATTACTATAGTATACTACATCTGAAGTATAATTACTATAGTATACTACATCTTAAGTATAATTACTATAGTATATTATAGTATATACTGTATCTGAAGTATAATTACTGTACTACACTATAGTATTCACTGTATCTGAAGTATAATTACTATAGTATACTATAGTATATACTGTACTGAAGTATAATTACTATAGTATACTATAGTAGTCACTGTATCTGAAGTATTATTACTATAGTATACTATAGTATTTACTCCATCTGAAGTATAATTACTATAATATACTATAGTATATACTGTACTGAAGTATAATTACTATAGTATACTATAGTATTCACTGTATCTCAAGTATAATTACTATAGTATACTATAGTATATACTGTACTGAAGTATAATTACTATAGTATACTATAGTATTCACTGTATCTGAAGTATAATTACTATAGTATACTATAGTATTTACTCCATCTGAAGTATAATTACTATAGTATTCTATAGTAAACTACAGAATACTATAGTACGTACTACAGTATACTATAGTATTTTTTCGTTTGGGCAAGCCTTAATATTGTGAAAGACATGGGTTCGTACCTCGCCCGGTTGATATTAGTGTAGTTTCATTTGGGCTCAAACAGTGTGCACACGTTCTGGTTTTCTCATGCAAGAATGTTTTTTTTATTGCAAAGGCAAAGACACGTTTACAATATTAACTGTTCACTTGTAGCCTGTTAAACAATTCAGTCACTGGACACCACGACAGTAATGCAATAGGCTAGCTAACGTTATGGGAACAGGCATCCCATGGCCATTTGTCAAGCAAAGAAAAAAGTTTAAACGCAGAATATCATCCGGTTAACATCACGTTCTTGCATTAATGTAAAAATGCCATTGCCTACATGTTTTAATCTCACACAAATGCCGACAAAAATATTTGTCTGTATGGAGCGTGCTGTCAATTCCGCCGCGGTCTTGTCTGACTCACTGTGGAATCAGAACGTTCAATGCTCGCCTCGGCCAACATTTCTTTATTATTTTTTCACTTCAGCTCTGTTCAGTTTATCCTTTTCACACATAACACAATATCACCATAAAATTAACTACTAGGAAAATTAAGAATTTACGATAATAGGCTACATTAAGAATTGACGCTAGCCTACGATAAACTGCAATCCCTTAAGATTTCGGATTTATAAACCTCCAATTCCCTAAACATATATGATTCATGGTTAGTCACTTTAAAAAAATTACTATAGCTTCCGAACATTGCTCTAGTCTACGGTACTCTGCAGACAATGTATCTTACTGCAAACACTTTTAATTATAATTATAATCAGAAGAATAATCTCTGGTAGGCTACTTTCTTAGTTTCTTGCTGGCTAAGATTCCTGGGAAATATGCATTGTCCAATTAAGCTTGTTAGCCAACTTTAGTTTTGCCAGAGAAACGTCAGTCAGCTGCTTGTCAGGAAGCAGGTACAAGCTAAAAAGGTAGCCAACAAGCTTTTTTTACCTTCTGAAAAAAAAACTGCGAAGGTATTATGCTGTGCTTATGAAGTTCGGCAACTCGTAGCCCAGACATGGAAGCTTGAAGTTACGCATCCAACAAGCCAGTGTTGAATAGCCTAACGTTATTTCTATAGAAAAGTAATATGCCTATTTTACAACTGTATTTCCATATTTTAGGCTGTATGTATTTATTTCAGCTACAATGTGTTTGCGTCTAGCCTATTGTACATGCATGTCTCCATATAGATTTGGTTAATTAATTTACATGCTTCTTCATGATCCATAGTTCAGGTGGTGCTGTTCATTGTATTCCATTAGACATTAAATACAGCTCATCTACAAACTCTTTTAATGTAATTGTGGGAGAAATGTTATCATTCTCGTCAGTAGAGGGCGTTATGGTTATGCAAATGTCTGCATGCATTTATTTGGACTGCATGTAGGCTACTATTCTGTATGCATGTCTCTCTCGATGTCATTATCTTCATGCATTATTCATCATTAGTTAGCTACCAAAAATAAGTGATATCTGAACAAAAACGTCTCCGACGTAAAAAAAGCCAAGTTACTCACGCATAGCCTACAGAGCGCTGTCTATAAGTCCTTAATTCCAACTTGCAAAAACTAGGCCTGCCTATAAAAGTATTGATATCAAAATGTGGCCAAGTTACAACTAGCAATATTGCCTATTGTAGCTCACACTAAATGAACTAGCTCTATTCCAAAGCAATGCTATCCAAACTTTCCTAAATGATTTAATGCAACTTGGCCCTGTGTTTCTTCATCTTACCATCTCAAGAGAATGTGGTCAATGAAACTGTATGTTCCACATCAAACTGCAAAATGAGAATAATTTATAGTGGAAATACTCTGATTCAGATGTGTTGCACTTAGAAATTAAACAGAAATATTACTACACTATAAGGCATGTTTGAATAATTGTCTGCATCCACTGCTTTTGGTCTATGAAAAGCACAGAATGAATAAAATGTATTATTATTATTATTATTATTATTATTATTATTATTTATTGATTTATTTATTTGGAATATTTAGATTTCTATCAAAACCTTTCTGGTCCTACAGAGCATAGATATCCTTGTGTTCCCAAATTCTGTTTGCAAATATAACTATTATTATGTTAAGAACATTAGTACTATTACTTATTTTCCATCATCTGACCCACAAACATGTCTGGATACGTTTGTAAAAATGCTATATGTACGCTATTTTACAAATATTACTTATTCTTATCTACATTTATTTATTCATCCCCCCTTTCTCTATTGTACATGATGTTTCTTGATATAAATGTCTGCTTGTGAATAGTAAAGAAATCTGTAGCAGCAGTTAACATTTTAAAACCTGTACATTTTCTAAAGTAAACTTGCCAACAAAGTATAACCGTATCCTTTCTGGAGTGTAATTATTCATCAACTTTTAAAAACATTAATTGAAATCATATGTTGTTCCATGAGGCACAATCTCTTCATATGCTAAAATGAAGAAACACAGGGCCAAGTTGCATTAAATAATTTAAGAAAGTTTGGATAGCATTGCTTTGGAATAGAGCTAGTTCATTTAGTGTGAGCTACGATAGGCAATATTGTTAGTTGTAACTTGGCCACATTTTGATATCAATACTTTTATAGGCAGGCCTAGTTTTTGCAAGTTGGAATTAAGGACTTATAGACAGCGCTCTGTAGGCTATGTGTGAGTAACTTGGCTTTTTTTACGTCGGAGACGTTTTTGTTCAGATATGGTTTGCTATTTTATGCCAAGCCAGCTCTCTGCTGATGTCTGTTCCGTTAGCTACCACAGTGACAGTGGAAACCTATCTAGCAAATGAGACAGCACGCTGTGATGGAAATAATACTGCCTAGCATCATAAAATCTACATTGAATCATTTCAGCTAGCATTTAAACTACACGACAAATATGAAATTGAACATCAATTTTTCCTAAAGGGCAGTAGCCTACATTCATGCTTGAGAACGGCATGTTTGCTTTGACCGACACAAAGCTTGACGGACATAGCAACAGTCACTACTGTTGTTATCATGTGACACGCTGCGGGTATCGGATCATATTTTTTTCTCCCATCCGATATGCGATCCAGCGTTCTGGGCCAGTATCGGCCCGATACCGATGCCGTGGATCGGATCGGGACATCCCTAGTTACAACCTGGTCATTGAACTGGGTCCAAGTCATCACACTGGCTCTTGGTCAAAGGCAATGGACAGATCAACGTAGTGTTTTATATAACCTTACATTCTTCACATCTGCATAAGCATATAGGAACTAGTAAATCATTTAAAAGTGTTCTCTTCAAAGTGCTGCCATTGAAATGAGCTTCAAAGCAGTCCTGAACGTGGATCAGACAGAGAATGGAAAGCTGAAAACCAACTGTTGAAATGTGTCATGCCAAACCCAGACCAGTGCAATTTACTTTCTCAGTTAAAGTGAAGTCAGTTGTAATACAGACCATAGGCTAAAACGTACCCCCCTCTCCTCCTGTGTGCACATTGTGAGAGAGATTATCTGGACCCGTGCACTAAATCTGGGAGGCAGCTCATATGACAGGCTTGTTTTTCCTCTGCGAGAAAACAGAGACGGGGCTGAGTCCTGAAGCTGCTGCCTGGGTTGGTGTCACACTACTTCAGGGTTTTTAAGTCCAAAAAATGGGGAGCCAGGTGTACGGCCTAGCTGACCTTTAAGCCGATGGCAGAGGCAGGCCGGCAGGCGGGCGTGCGTCTTCGGCTTATGGGCCCAGGATGCTCATCCTGGTGTAACGGGCCTTTTTGTCTCGCTCCAGGGAGAGCTTTTCGGAGAGCGAGGAGGAGCTCCGCGGTCTGGCCCAGACCCACAGTAAAGAGCTCAGAGACTCTCTGGTTGACATGTACGAAGGTAAGCACTGGTCCTCACCCTGCCTTTTACATTCATGTGTTTCACAGGGTGTTGTTCATGTGGCCTAAGTTTGGCAGGTAACACATAAACTTATTTTTGTTTGACATTCCGCTTGGTATTTTTTCTTATGATTTGTCAAAACAAATTATGCATTGTAAATGCTGAAATATTTAGATCTATAAACAGGTCAAATTGTTGATATTTTTCTGTGTAAAGGGTAGGAATCCTCTGTGTACAGACAGTTCAGTTTACATTTCATCTCAGGTTTGGGATTGCTCTGTATGGAGATAAGAGATATTAATGAATTACTTGGGCTACTTGGTCACCTGTGCTTGAATTAGTTTCTTACTATTGCAGCTCTTTTACACCAGAATCATGGTGATTTTTGAAGTATTAAGGTTAACTTAGGTTTTTCTCATTTATAAGAAGTATGTGGACTAGGGATGCAATGCTCTGAGATTTTGACGGTATGATAACGGTCTCAAAAAATATCACGTTTCACGGTATTACACAATTGTTACCGTTTTACAACAACCCTTTAAGGAATGAAAACACAAGCAAATTATTTTTTTTGGATTGAACAAAAGCTTTATTGTGTTTTCACAATGGTATTATGTCCTGCAAAGATATGTACTTTATATTGAAAGCAAAGATTTTAATTACTTGAAAAAATTTTTTTTTTTAAATTGAATAAATGAGAAAAAAGTCTACATCTCCCTTTTGAACAAAATGAATGGGGAGGAATAAAGGATGCAGGACCTTTTTAAAGCAATAAGTGCGTGTCTGTTGTGTGTGCGACTCACGTGCTGAATGACAGCTGAGTGAGGAGGAAATGTCATGGATTGAACGTTCTTACGCAAGCATCCCTAATGTGGATACATGTAATCGAAAACCACATGAACTTGGTAGTCTATGTAATAAATTGCATGTATTTACTTGGGCTCTGTTACTGAATTAATTTGATATTCAATTATTCTATCGCACCAAAGATTGAACATGCAAATAAGTAAAATCGGTTCTTCCCTGATAGAAAGCTCCAGTTCTTTGTGTGTTCATAATTATTCCAGTGATCTGCATTCACACATACTCTCAGGCAGGAAAAATATCAAAATATCAATCATCTGTTTTTTATGCAAGGCTCTCAGACTGTCCTTCATGAATATTGATGAAAGAATAAATGAGATTTTAAAATTTTTGTTTTGGTTAATTAAAAATTTTGTTTTAATTAACAAGAATATGAATACTGATTCAAATAAACAATCTGTGATCATGGTTGAATATTCAAATTATTTCATAATTTAATATTCTGATTACTAGTTCTGACAGTAGGAAGCCTCTTGTTTTAATGCATCTAAAATAGCAAATCCCCCATTAATTTGCATTTGACAAAGCCAACATGCAAATATGAGGGAATGAAGATGTGAAGAACAGAAGTTATACCATTTATAGCCACCTGAGGGCGGACTTATCATTCAAAACAAGCTTGCAGCAGTTCCTTTTGACTCGATTTTTAAATGTAATGCGCTATACTACCCTTATATAAAGAAAATGATTGCATACAAGTGTTTCCTTGCTCGCAAAGGCTTGTAATAACCATCCATAGCAAAGGTGGGGACTTTATCATCTGTCAAAAGTCAAGCAGGATAAGTTACAGATATTCTTATCTACATTGTAAATAGACTGGATAGAGTGGGGATGTGCTTTATACTCAGAGAGGGGGGCCAAGTTCTCCTCAGACTTCTTGAAATAAACATTGCTAGTTGTTCTTCACTATAATATAAATGATGGAGTCTCTCAACCCCTTCGCACAGATGCCAAATTTGGTAAATTCTCACATATTTAGGGGGTGTTCTGTTTAAGGCTTTATAACTCCAGATCACAGAAACTTGGTAAATGCCTTAAATGAAACAAGAGAGTTGTACCATTTACAATACAAATTTACAGATTTGTTTATTTTCGTAATTTAGGCAAAAATAAAGTGCCACAAAGAAACTTTGGAAAAATGTAAAAAAGAAGAAGAAAAAAAAAAAAAAGGCTCCTGTAGCGTCGGCAGCAATTCTTAGTATTTTCGTACCAGACAGTAATGCTCTTTTTTTTTTTTAGGTTGACCAATCCACCAGCCATGAAAAACGTGGGTAAACGATTCATGCTTATGTACGTAACGATTGGGGCACGGAAAGAAAGTCAGCACTATATATTCCACTTGTTTTAACAAGTGGAGTGTATGAATTTGGGCACATATATTTTTTTACTTTGCTTATGCATGACAGAAACAAACAAAGATCGATCCGATATATATTTATTTTTCATGATTGCCGACGGCATCTTGTGTAACTCTCAGGACACAATGAATTACGTACATGAGCCGGATTAATTTTGCTCTCCCATATGAATATGAGCAACAACTTTCACTAAGCAAAGTGGGGTTTAGAAAGGCATATCAAACGTCTTCAAAAATATTTGGTTGAAAGAAATGTAGGCCATTAGGATAGGTATATATTTCCACATGTGTGTTTGTGTATATATATATATATATATATATATATATATATATATACGTATATATATATATACACACACACACACACACACACACACACACACACACACAGTGGGGACCAAAAGTCTGAGGGCAGTGACACAATTTTTGTTGTTTTGGTTCGGTACTCTAGCACTTTCAGTTTGAAAAGATACAATGACAATGAGGTTGGAGTGCAGACTGTCCATTTTAATTTGAGGGTATTTCCATCCATATCGGATGAACCGTTTAGAAATTATAGAACCTTTTGTACATAGTGCCCCCAATTTTTGGGCATCAAAAAATATTGGACAGTAGGGATGTAACGGTATACCGTTTTAAGGTATACCGCGGTATCAAGCAACCACGGTTCTGAACCGTAAGCCTTTCCCTGTAATACCGTGCCCACGGTATAAATTTATGTTGCTCAATGCGCTTATGCACGGCGCCACATGCCACTACAATGGAGGGTTACCTATCCGCAGCTCCGCTCGTGACAGCCAGGGGAAAAAATGAAACCTCACACTTCAAGTTGCTAGCAATATTGAATTGCAACAGTGGACTTTGTAATTTAATATACATTATTAATCTGCACTAGATTATAAAATTGTTGTGTGCATTTTCCATCTTTAATGCAAAATAAACTATCCAATGTTAACTTTAACATTTAACTTTTTAAAAATTTAACTAACTATCTCACTACTCACGCAGCAGTCAATAAAAAAACGATTCATTCAAGTAGACTGAAGACCTTTCCCCACATTTAGTTGCTAAAATGGCAGAAACAATAAGAGATTTACAAAAAAAAAACATCATTGCAAACGTAATCCAATGTCTTGTTTAGGTGGAGAGTGTTGTGATTATATAAGTAGCCTAAATAACAAACTCTTCGTAGGTTTAACTCCGTTAATATACGAACATCGCAGCACCCATAACAGACATCAGTGATTTACTTTCCGACATTCTGCGTAACGTTACGTTGGAAGTCCACTAGATTTTATCTATTCAGTTTAACATAATGTAGAATAAAGTATTCATTTTTAATATTTGGTCGCATATCCTTTGCATTCCTCATGTCTGTGACCCAACAACATCAAAAGACTCTTGATATCTTATTTTCTGGTACTCTTACAAGCGATATAATAACGTCTCTGCATTTGAATTGATCTTAATGGGAATTGGGCGGTGGGACTAGATTTAGCTGTAAATTATCCTGGAACAGTATGGAATACATGGTTGGTAAAATGGCTGTAAGTCATCAAGGTTCTGAGGTATCAATCGAGCCTCAAACCATCACCCTGCTGCCAGATATGCAGTAGATATGGATCAATTCGCATAGAGATCCATTCAAATGCAGAGAGGTTATAGTATCGCTTCTAAGAGTACCTGGAAATAAGATAGCAAGAGTCTTTTGATATAATTTTATACAGAGTCATGATTAGGATTGCAAAATTCCGGGAATATTCAAAGGTGGAAACTTTCCATGGGAATTAATGGGAATATATGGGAATTAGCGGGAATAAACTGGAAATGTTGGCGTTATTTGTACTAGCTTTATTTTCCTCGTCATATGCAGACATAAATATAAACATTTTGTTTTGTCATAAGCAGACATCCATGCAAACATTTCTGATGGATTAATGGATTCTTTCATTGAACAAAAAACATGAATGTTGAATAAAATAAATGTATTCCCTAACCCCCCCCTTCCCAAAAAAAAGTCCCATGCAAAATGGATGTAGTCCTTGGGCTCAAATGCAGTAGTGTGGCCTCAATAGAGTCCTCAAGTGACTACGTCACACTAGTTTCGGACGTGACTTCACCCTTCAGACCATAGACATATATATAGATATAGACATATCTATAGCCTTGCTGTAGTGTGCAGGATGCTGGGAATTATTTCTGCATGTGATGGAAGAATGCACAGTGCATGCACATGGCCTTGCAGTAGTGTGCAGGATGCTAGGAATTATCTGCATGTGATAAAAGAATGCACTGCACATTTAATGGAAGAATGCACAGTGCAGGGTTGAAATTCAACTGAATTCACATTTAATTTGGTTGTTTTACCCAAAGCATGCTGCAAGATCTAGAATTTCATTTCATGTGTATTTTTCAACAAATTTTAAGTTCCATATTATGGGCTAACTTATGGTCAAAATTTCCAAAATTCCCGAGCTTAACTTCCTATGGTAAATTTCCGGAAAGTTTCCGGAAATTTGCCGGAAATCCTCCGCCCCTTTGCAACCCTAGTCATGATAGCATCACCTGTTTACCTGTGGAATACCTGTTTACCACAGAAGTTGGTTGAGAGAATGGCAAGAATGTGCAAAGACGTTATCAAGGCAAAGGGTGGCTACTTTGAAGAATCTAAAATATAAGACTTTTTTGGTCTTTGCATAATTAAATTTGTGTTATCTCATAAGTTTTGATGTCTTTACTATTCTAACATGTGGAAAATAATGGAAAAAAAACCTATGAGTAGGTGTGTCCAAACTTTTGACTGGTACTATATATATATATATATATATATATATATATATATATATACACTGTATATGCTACAGAATCCCTTGCATTCCCTACCTAATTTGATTTCCCAGGTCATAATTACAAAAGAGAATTGACTTCCCTGAAAAAATAAAGGTAAAACGCATAAGATAATGGCACAAATATGTAGTAATTAGTGTGTCCCTGTGGCAGTCTGCAGTGAAGGGCGTAATTAGTGTATCTCTGTGGCAGTCTGCAGTGAAGGGCATAGTTAGTGTGTGTCTGTGGAAGTCTGTAGTGATGGGCGTAGTTAGTGTGTCTCTGTGGAAGTCTGCAGTGATGGGCATAGTTAGTCCGTCTCTGTGGAAGTCTGCAGTGATGGGCATAGTTAGTCCGTCTCTGTGGAAGTCTGCAGTGATGGGCGTAGTTAGTGTGTCTCTGTGGCAGTCTGCAGTGATGGGCGTAGTTAGTGTGTCTCTGTGGAAGTCTGCAGTGAAGGGCGTAGTTAGTGTGTCTTTGTGGAAGTCTGCAGTGATGGGCATAGTTAGTGTGTCTTTGTGGAAGTCTGCAGTGATGGGCATAGTTAGTGTGTCTCTGTGGAAGTCTGCAGTGATGGGCATAGTTAGTGTGTCTCTGTGGAAGTCTGCAGTGATGGGCATAGTTAGTGTGTCTCTGTGGCAGTCTGCAGTGAAGGGCGTAGTTAGTGTGTCTTTGTGGAAGTCTGCAGTGATGGGCATAGTTAGTGTGTCTTTGTGGAAGTCTGCAGTGATGGGCATAGTTAGTGTGTCTTTGTGGAAGTCTGCAGTGATGGGCATAGTTAGTGTGTCTCTGTGGAAGTCTGCAGTGATGGGCATAGTTAGTGTGTCTCTGTGGCAGTCTGCAGTGAAGGGCGTAGTTAGTGTGTCTCTGTGGAAGTCTGCAGTGATGGGCATAGTTAGTGTGTCTTTGTGGAAGTCTGCAGTGATGGGCATAGTTAGTGTGTCTCTGTGGAAGTCTGCAGTGATGGGCATAGTTAGTGTGTCTCTGTGGCAGTCTGCAGTGAAGGGCGTAGTTAGTGTGTCTCTGTGGAAGTCTGCAGTGATGGGCATAGTTAGTGTGTCTCTGTGGAAGTCTGCAGTGATGGGCATAGTTAGTGTGTCTCTGTGGAAGTCTGCAGTGAAGGGCATAGTTAGTGTGTCTCTGTGGCAGTCTGCAGTGATGGGCATAGTTAGTGTGTCTCTGTGGAAGTCTGCAGTGAAGGGCATAGTTAGTGTGTCTTTGTGGAAGTCTGCAGTGATGGGCATAGTTAGTGTGTCTCTGTGGAAGTCTGCAGTGAAGGGCATAGTTAGTGTGTCTCTGTGGCAGTCTGCAGTGATGGGCATAGTTAGTGTGTCTCTGTGGAAGTCTGCAGTGAAGGGCATAGTTAGTGTGTCTTTGTGGAAGTCTGCAGTGATGGGCATAGTTAGTGTGTCTCTGTGGAAGTCTGCAGTGATGGGCATAGTTAGTGTGTCTTTGTGGAAGTCTGCAGTGATGGGCATAGTTAGTGTGTCTCTGTGGAAGTCTGCAGTGATGGGCGTAGTTAGTGTGTCTCTGTGGAAGTCTGCAGTGATGGGCATAGTTAGTGTGTCTCTGTGGAAGTCTGCAGTGATGGGCATAGTTAGTGTGTCTCTGTGGAAGTCTGCAGTGAAGGGCATAGTTAGTGTGTCTCTGTGGAAGTCTGCAGTGATGGGCGTAGTTAGTGTGTCTCTGTGGAAGTCTGCAGTGATGGGCATAGTTAGTGTGTCTCTGTGGAAGTCTGCAGTGATGGGCATAGTTAGTGTGTCTCTGTGGAAGTCTGCAGTGAAGGGCATAGTTAGTGTGTCTCTGTGGAAGTCTGCAGTGAAGGGCATAGTTAGTGTGTCTTTGTGGAAGTCTGCAGTGATGGGCATAGTTAGTGTGTCTTTGTGGAAGTCTGCAGTGATGGGCATAGTTAGTGTGTCTCTGTGGAAGTCTGCAGTGATGGGCATAGTTAGTGTGTCTTTGTGGAAGTCTGCAGTGAAGGGCGTAGTTAGTGTGTCTTTGTGGAAGTCTGCAGTGATGGGCATAGTTAGTGTGTCTCTGTGGAAGTCTGCAGTGATGGGCGTAGTTAGTGTGTCTCTGTGGAAGTCTGCAGTGATGGGCATAGTTAGTGTGTCTCTGTGGAAGTCTGCAGTGATGGGCATAGTTAGTGTGTCTCTGTGGAAGTCTGCAGTGATGGGCATAGTTAGTGTGTCTTTGTGGAAGTCTGCAGTGATGGGCATAGTTAGTGTGTCTCTGTGGAAGTCTGCAGTGATGGGCATAGTTAGTGTGTCTCTGTGGAAGTCTGCAGTGATGGGCATAGTTAGTGTGTCTTTGTGGAAGTCTGCAGTGATGGGCATAGTTAGTGTGTCTCTGTGGAAGTCTGCAGTGAAGGGCATAGTTAGTGTGTCTCTGTGGCAGTCTGCAGTGAAGGGCGTAGTTAGTGTGTCTCTGTGGAAGTCTGCAGTGATGGGCATAGTTAGTGTGTCTCTGTGGAAGTCTGCAGTGAAGGGCATAGTTAGTGTGTCTTTGTGGAAGTCTGCAGTGATGGGCGTAGTTAGTGTGTCTCTGTGGAAGTCTGCAGTGATGGGCATAGTTAGTGTGTCTTTGTGGAAGTCTGCAGTGATGGGCGTAGTTAGTGTGTCTCTGTGGAAGTCTGCAGTGATGGGCATAGTTAGTGTGTCTTTGTGGAAGTCTGCAGTGATGGGCGTAGTTAGTGTGTCTCTGTGGAAGTCTGCAGTGATGGGCGTAGTTAGTGTGTCTCTGTGGAAGTCTGCAGTGATGGGCATAGTTAGTGTGTCTCTGGCAGTCTGCAGTGATGGGCGTAGTTAGTCTATCTCTGTGGAAGTCTGCAGTGAAGGGCGTAGTTAGTGTGTCTCTGTGGCAGTCTGCAGTGATGGGCATAGTTAGTGTGTCTTTGTGGAAGTCTGCAGTGATGGGCGTAGTTAGTCTATCTCTGTGGAAGTCTGCAGTGAAGGGCGTAGTTAGTGTGTCTCTGTGGCAGTCTCCAGTGAAGGGCATATTTAGTGTGTCTTTGTGGAAGTCTGCAGTGATGGGCGTAGTTAGTGTGTCTTTGTGGAAGTCTGCAGTGATGGGCATAGTTAGTGTGTCTCTGTGGCAGTCTGCAGTGAAGGGCGTAGTTAGTGTGTCTCTGTGGCAGTCTGCAGTGTAGGGCATAATTAGTGTGTCTCTGTGGAAGTCTGCAGTGAGGGGCGTAGTTAGTGTGTCTCTGGCATTCTGCAGTGAACTTTAGCATATAAGATGTTTCTGTCCACTTCAGAATGCATTCTGCTTCTGCTGTCAGTAGTTACATCATCAATGAAGACAAGTGAGCCAGTTCCAGTGGCAAGCAAACATGCCCAGTGATATTCTTTGGATCTTTGGCAGTTCTTTTGGGCTTTCACACTGTGCTCTTGCCATCACTGATACAAGTCAGAGTCAGATCTTGGTCAAATGTCAAACACCAAAAACAGATTTCAAAGGCAATCAAAGTCCAAGAATCAAGACTAGATACTGAAAGCTCTCTTACACCTGCACTAAGGAAGCAATTGAACACGCCTGACGAATCATAAAAACCTGTGAAGCCATTTGTCCCAAACATTATGGTGCCCTGTAAGGGGAGGGGAGGGGGGGGGGGGGTGTTGTTCTTGATGGTGAAAGTGTTGTTCTTCATGGTGAAAATACTCAGCTTTTAATACCATTGAGTAAAAGCTGAGAATCTGTACTTTAACCACATGTGAATTGTTTGATTTCAAATCTAGAATTGTGGAGTACATAGCCAAATTAAGTGAAATGTCTTTGTCCCAAACATTATAGAGGGCACTGTGTGTGTGTGTGTGTGTGTGTGTGTGTGTGTGTGTGTGTGTGTGTGTGTGTGTGTGTGTGTGTGTGTGTGTGTGTGTGTGTGTGTGTGTGTGTGTGTGTGTGTGTGTGTGTGTGTGTGTGTGTGTGTGTGTGTGTGTGTGTGTGTGAGTTTCTGTGTGTTCGTATTTCAGCACACACACTGTAGCCCTGTTGAACTGTGAGCTGGAATGACAGTGATTTCTTCTCACCTCAAACTATGAAACACTTTATCAGAGCTGATCTGTCTTGCTTGCAGGTCAATTTAATTCACAGTTCTGAACCTTTGACTCACAGTCTTCATGTGCAGGCTGTCAGAGCTCTTAAAGTTTCTATTTGCTGCTGACAGACAGTTGTCATTACGGGGCTGAAGAACAAATCCACAGTGCCTTATAAAATAAGAAACACTTTGATGTTTGAATCAGAATCCGGTTTTTATAGATGACCCATTGGTCCAACTTGCAGGCATTGGATCTCATTGTAAAGGAATCTTTGACGTAAATCTACCTTGAGGATTATTCCACATTAAATTTAGATTAATGTTAACAGGTCTCGTCCACTGTAAATCAATATTTAAAAGTAATGGCGCATGTCTTGAGGCTCTGTATTGCAAAAATGTATTCGCGTCAAAGCAAATTGGACAGACCAAATTTGAGACTGTCCATCAAAAGTGGAAGAACACAGAACTTTTTTAACAGTCACTTTCTTTATTCATCTGTCCGGGAAATTTAAATGAGGTATTGTTATGAGTTTGGGAGCAATCTGCATATACAGTATATCCCCGCAGAATATCCCGAGGAAGTAAAATGATAATTTAGGAAAAGCAACACGACGGAAACAAAGTGACCAGCTCCCTATTTAATTGCATGTTTCTCTATATCTCATTACAATGCTGATAGAAATAAGGCAATAACCTTGGTATTCATTAGCGTAACTTACAGTCAAGCCGGAAAGTCTCCCCACCCCTTTCACCTTCTCCACGTTTTATTACGTTACAGACTTACACTACAATAGATTGAGTTCATTTTTTGCCTCAAACATCTACACACAACACCCCATAATGACAATGTGAAAAAAGTTTTTTTGAGATTTTAGCAAATTTATTAAAAATAAAAAACTAAAATTTCTCATTTACATAAGTATTCATACCCTTTGCTTTAACGTATTTTTAAAGTATCATATTTCATATTTGGTCGCATATCCTTTACATGCTGTTACTTCCTGAAGTCTGTGACCATCAACATCAAAAAACTGTCGATATCTTATTTTCAGGTACTGTTACAAGCGATACTATAACCTCTCTGCATTTGAATGGATCTCTATGGAAATTGGGGGGTGAGACTAGATTCAGCTGTAAATTACACTGGTACAGTATGGAACACATGGCTGGCCAAATGGCTGTAAGTTATCAAGGGTCTGAGCTATCAAACGAGCCCCAAACCATCACTCTGTTGCCAGATATGGAGTAGATGTGGATGGATCACTTTAAGGGTTGTTTCTCCTGACTTTATTCCCCATAGAGTTCTATAGGAAAATGAGTCCGGAGAAATAACCCTTGCAGTGATCCATCCACATCTACTCCATATCTGGCAACAGAGTGATGGTTTGGGGCTCGTTTGATAGCTCAGACCCTTGATAACTTACAGCCATTTAGCCAGCCATGTGTTCCATACTGTACCAGTGTAATTTACAGCTGAATCTAGTCTCACCCCCCAATTTCCATAGAGATCCATTCAAATGCAGAGAGGTTATAGTATCGCGTGTAACAGTACCTGAAAATAAGATATCGACAGTTTTTTGATGTTGATGGTCACAGACTTCAGGAAGTAACAGCATGTAAAGGATATGCGACCAAATATGAAATATGATACTTTAAAAATACGTTAAAGCAAAGGGTATGAATACTTATGTAAATGAGAAATTTTAGTTTTTTATTTTTAACAAATTTGCTAAAATCTCAAAAAAACTTTTTTCACATTGTCATTATGGGGTGTTGTGTGTAGATGTTTGAGGCAAAAAATGAACTCAATCTATTGTAGTATAAGTCTGTAACGTAATAAAACGTGGAGAAGGTGAAAGGGGTGGGGAGACTTTCCGGCTTGACTGTATCCAATGCAGTCCGAAAGTACTTGGACAGTGATACATTTTTTGGTATTTGGCTCTGTACTCTAGCACATTGTTTCTCCTGACTCATTTTTCTATTGAACTACATGGAAAAACTAGATTAACAATTCCTAAAGAAATTGTAGGTGTGGTTGCTTCACAATTATCAATTGCTGGAAATTGCATAGAAAGATGGTAATATGGTGTAGTGTGAGGTGGAAAATAAAAGGTGGAAATGGTATGAACTGGTAATGCTGTATAAAGGGATTTAGTGAAGGTGAAAGTGTTAAAATATTAGGGATGTAGCCTATTTTGTGGTAAGTAGTCTAAAGAACCTGGAAGTGATGCACTACTCTGCTCATCTGGGCACTGACTACTGTCCTCATCTGGGCAATGACTACTGTGCTCATCTGGGCAATGACTACTGTGCTCATCTGGGCAATGACTACAGTGCTCATCTGGGCACTGACTACTGTGCTCATCTGGGAAATGACTGCTGCTCATCTGGGCACTGACTACTGTGCTCATCTGGGCACTGACTACTATGCTCATCTGGACAATGACTACTGTGCTCATCTGGACAATGACTACTGTGCTCATCTGGGCAATGACTACTGTGCTCATCTGGGTGATGACTGACTACTCTGCTCATCTGGGCAATGACTGCTGCTCATCTGGGCAATGACTGCTGCTCATCTGGATACTGACTGCTGCTCATCTGGGCAATGACTACTGTGCTCATCTGGGCAGTGGCTGCTGCTCATCTGGGCACTGACTACTGCTGCTCATCTGGGCAATGTCTGCTGCTCATCTGGGCAATGACTACTGCTGCTCATCTAGGCAATGTCTGCTGTGCTCATCTGGGCACTGACTACTGTGCTCATATGGGCAATGACTGACTGCTGCTTATCTGGGCAATGACTGCTGCTCATCTGGGCACTGACTACTGTGCTCATCTGGGCAATGACTGCTGCTCATCTGGACAATGACTGCTGCTAATCTGGGCACTGACTGCTGCTCATCTGGGCACTGACTACTGCTGCTCATCTGGGCAATGGCTATTGCTGCTCATCTGGGCAATGACTGCTGCTCATCTAGGCAATGTCTGCTGTGCTCATCTGGGCACTGACTACTGTGCTCATATGGGCAATGACTGACTGCTGCTTATATGGGCAATGACTGCTGCTCATCTGGTCACTGTATGCTGCTCATCTGAGCAATGACTGCTGCTCATCTGGGCACTGACTGCTGCTCATCTGAGCAATGACTGCTGCTCATCTGGGCACTGACTGCTGCTCATCTGGGCACTGACTACTGTGCTCATCTGGGCACTGACTATTATGCTCATCTGGACAATGACTACTGTGCTCATCTGGACAATGACTACTGTGCTCATCTGGGCAATGACTACTGTGCTCATCTGGGTGATGACTGACTACTGTGCTCATCTGGGCAATGACTGCTGCTCATCTGGGCAATGACTGCTGCTCATCTGGATACTGACTGCTGCTCATCTGGGCAATGACTACTGTGCTCATCTGGGCAGTGGCTGCTGCTCATCTGGACAATGACTGCTGCTAATCTGGGCACTGACTACTGCTGCTCATCTGGGCACTGACTACTGTGCTCATCTGGGCAATGACTGCTGCTCATCTGGACAATGACTGCTGCTAATCTGGGCACTGACTGCTGCTCATCTGGGCACTGACTACTGCTGCTCATATGGGCAATGACTGACTGCTGCTTATCTGGGCAATGACTGCTGCTCATCTGGGCACTGACTACTGTGCTCATCTGGACACTGACTGCTGCTCATCTGAGCAATGACTGCTGCTCATCTAGGCAATGTCTGCTGTGCTCATCTGGGCACTGACTACTGTGCTCATATGGGCAATGACTGACTGCTGCTTATCTGGGCAATGACTGCTGCTCATCTGGGCACTGACTACTGTGCTCATCTGGACACTGACTGCTGCTCATCTGAGCAATGACTGCTGCTCATCTGGGCACTGACTGCTGCTCATCTGGGCAATGACTACTGCTGCTCATCTGGGCAATGACTGCTGCTCATCTGGGCTCTGACTGCTGCTCATCTGGGCACTGACTGCTGCTCATCTGGGCACTGATTGCTGCTCATCTGGGCAATGTCTGCTGCTCATCTAGGCAATGTCTGCTGTGCTCATCTGGGCACTGACTACTGTGCTCATATGGGCAATGACTGACTGCTGCTTATCTGGGCAATGACTGACTGCTGCTTATCTGGGCAATGACTGACTGCTGCTTATCTGGGCAATGACTGCTGCTCATCTGGGCACTGACTACTCTGCTCATCTGGGCACTGACTACTCTGCTCATATGGGCACTGACTACTGTGCTCATCTGGGCAATGACTGCTGCTCATCTGGACAATGACTGCTGCTCATATGGGCAATGACTGACTACTGTGATCCTCTGGGCAATGACTGCTGCTTATATGGGCAATGACTGCTGCTCATCTGGGCACTGACTACTGTGCTCATCTGGACGCTGACTGCTGCTCATCTGGGCAATGTCTACTGTGCTCATCTGGGCAGTGGCTACTGCTCATCTGAGCAATGACTGCTGCTCATCTGGGCACTGACTGCTGCTCATCTGGGCACTGACTGCTGCTCATCTGGGCACTGTACTGTGCTCATCTGGGCAGTGGCTGCTGCTCATCTGGGCACTGACTGCAGTGCTCATCTGGGCACTGACTACTGTGCTCATCTGAGCAATGACTGACTACTGTGCTCATCTAGGCAACGACTGCTGCTTATCTGGGCAATGACTGCTGCTCATCTGGGCACTCACTGCTGCTCATCTGGGCACTGACTACTGTGCTCATCTGGGCAATGACTGCTGCTCATCTGGGCTCTGACTGCTGCTCATCTGGGCTCTGACTGCTGCTCATCTGGCCACTGACTGCTGCTCATCTGGGCACTGACTGCTGCTCATCTGGGCACTGACTACTGTGCTCATCTGGGCACTGACTGCTGTGCTCATCTGGGCACTGACTGCTGCTCATCTGGGCAATGTCTGCTGCTCATCTGGGCAATGACTACTGTGCTCATCTGGGCACTGATTACTGTGCTCATCTGGGCAATGACTGCTGTGCTCATCTGGGCAATGACTACTGTGCTCATCTGGGCAATGACTGCTGCTCATCTGGGCTCTGACTCCTGGTCATCTGGGCAATGACTGCTGCTCATCTGGGCACTGACTACTGTTCTCATCTGGGCAATGACTGCTGCTCATCTGGGCAATGACTGATGCTCATCTGGGCACTGACTACTGTGCTGATCTGGGCACTGACTACTGTGCTGATCTGGGCACTGACTGCTGCTCATCTGAGCAATGACTGCTGCTCATCTGGGCACTGACTACTGTGCTCATCTGGGTTCTGACTGCTGCTCATCTGGGCAATGTCTGCTGTGCTCATCTGCGCTCTGACTGCTGCTCATCTGGGCACTGACTGCTGCTCATCTGGGCAATGTCTGCTGTGCTCATCTGGGCAATGTCTACTATGCTCATCTGGGCACTGGCAACTGTGCTCATCTGGGCACTGGCAACTGCTCATCTGGGCAATGACTGCTGCTTATCTGAGCAATGACTGCTGCTCATCTGGGCACTGACTACTGTGCTCATCTGGGCACTGAGTGCTGCTCTTCTGGCCAGTGTCTGCTGCTCATCTGGGCACTGACTGCTGCTCTTCTGGCCAGTGTCTGCTGCTCATCTGGGCACTGACTGCTGCTCTTCTGGCCAGTGTCTGCTGCTCATCTGGGCACTGACTGCTGCTCATCTGGGCACTGACTGCTGCTTATCTGGGCGGTGCCTGCTGCTCATGACACTCGGTGTCTGTTACGTTCCACGTGTGTGCCTGTCTCTCTCTCGGTCGTCTCTGTCATTTTCTGCAGGAATCCGTCACCATTGGTCCATTTCTGCTGTCCATCATCATCACACCAATACCTCTATGTCCCGCCTCCACCAATCAGAGCTCCACACCATTCTGGTTCCTCCAATCAACAGCTACCCCTCTTTATTTAAACTCATGATTTCCTGTGTTTGCTGTCTGCCATTTTTGTTGTATGTTTCTTCCTGCTTACCCCTTTCATCTTATTTGCTTCTCTTTTGGTTATTTGAACTGTTTGGTCTTGTGTTTTGTGTGGCCACGATGAGGACTTGGGACAGGGTAAGAGAGAGGCCTCTGTATACTTGCACACTTAGTTTTTAGTACTGTTTAGAGACACTAGTTTAGGAGTGATTGCCACCCACTGTATTTTTGTTTGGTTAGCTAGAGTAGAGAGTTAGGTTTTGTTTTAGTTGTGAATATAGGTACCTTATTTAGACAGCGTTTCTCTTTTTGCTTTCAGCTAACATTGTTTTGTTTTATTGAGTTATTTTCGTTGGCAACACTCAGGTCCCCTGACCTCAGTTGTGTGTCTTGTGCTTTGTCTTGTGTGTATTGTAAATATTGTAAATATATCTTTCACCAGTAAAAAGCCTTTCACTTGGCAGTCCGGTTTTTCAGTACATTATTATTTTAGCACAATTGCACTACATTTAATATCACCCGGTCACAAATTAAACGTTACACGCCCCAGGTACCCCTAGACCAATTGGGGTTGTAACATATTTTGGGGGCTCGTCCGGGATCGGTGCACTTTCGCGAAATAATATTGTGTTGTGCAGTACTGCCATTTCCGTGCAGTGAAGGATTAACATGGCTTCCTTCAATTTAGATGAATTTATGGCAGAACCTTCGATTGCTGTTTTTGAACAGTGCCGAAAAGCAGATTTACTGTCTATTGCGGATCACATTAGTTTTCCAGTTTCAAGATCTCTTTTAAAAAAAGAGATTAAGTCCTTGGTGTGGGATAAGCTGGTGGAGTTAAAGCTATTTGCTTTGCCTAGTCTGCTTCCTACCAGCCAGCTTGACATGTCGTCCTTAGTACCTGAGGAGGATCCTAAGCCACCGCTGGGTGCTGGGGGTTCCGCTGGAACGGAGGTGAAGGAGGGGAATCCCCCGACAACCTTGCCCAGGTTTGAGGCATTCTCGCCAAGCTCCTCTGGGTCAAGGACTGATGCACGACTAAAGGTCCGTTTGGCCCGTCTTCAGCTGGAGGCCCAGGAAAAGGCTCGGGGGTTGGAGGCCCAGGAAAGAGCTCAGAAACTGGAGTTTGACCATAAGTTGGCAATACGCAAACTAGAACTTGAGGCAGAGACTAAACTCAAGCTGCGGCAGTTGGAATTGCAGAACGCCACTGTGCACCCTGTTGCATCCACATCCGCCGCAGATAGGTTCACACCACATACTGAGTATTATGATGTGAGGAGACATGTGGCTCTTCCTCCCTTTCGGGAGACAGAGGTGGATGCCTACTTCAGCATGTTTGAGCGACTTGCTGCTGCTCTCCACTGGCCTAGAGAAATTTGGACAACATTAGTACAGTGCAAATTAACTGGTAAAGCACAGGATGTCATTGCTACTTTGTCACTAGAGGATAGTTTAAACTATGATGTGGTGAAGGCTGCTGTGCTTCGTGCCTATGAATTAGTGCCGGAGGCATATAGACAAAAGTTTCGCAATCATAGAAAAACCCTGACTCAAACCTTTGTTGGGTTTGCTAGAGAGAAGGGTGTTTTGTATGATAAGTGGTGTGCTGCTAGCAAGGCTACAGATTTTAATTCTCTCCGAGAATTAATGTTATTGGAAGATTTTAAAAAGTGTACACCAGAGCGTTGTGTGGTTTACTTAAATGAGCAGAAAATTACCACCTTAAATGAAGCTGCCATCTTTGCTGACGAGTTTACCATAACGCATAAAGGAGTGTTTGTATCTTCCCGTGAAAAGCCTGCTGATGCCGCCCCACCAATGAGCTCACAGCCAAAACATACGCGATCTTCCCCGGTTCGTTCCCAGGAAACCCGCGAGTGTTTTTACTGCCATAAAGCAGGCCATGTTATTGCCGATTGCTTCCTATTAAAAAAAGAAAAATTCAAGTCCACCAAGGCCTACTGGTTTTATCAGAGCAGTTTCTGAAACTGCTCAGTCTTCTAATAGCTGCGAGAGAGGTGACGCTGGCTATGAACCATTCCTATTTGACGGTTTTGTGTCCATAACTGGTGTAGCTAAAGATCAGAAGGCAGTTAGAATGTTACGAGACACTGGTGCGTCACAGTCTTTCCTGTTGGCTGGGGTCTTGCCCTTGTCCGATGAAACTTCCTGTGGTGCAGACGTAATAGTGCAGGGAATCGAAATGGGTTTCGTAACTGTCCCACTGCATAAAGTGCATATTAAAACCGATTTGGTCTCTGGATGTTTTAAGGTAGCTGTGCGTTCTGCTTTGCCAGTGCCAGGTGTAGCCTTCATCATGGGGAATGATATAGCAGGTGGTAAAGTGCGCCCTGTACTGGAGGTTTTAAAACAACCCGATAAATGCACTGGCGTCTACCTCTAATTTAAATGGTAGCGTGAAGTCCGGAGCGGCAAGCACTGGGGTTCGACCTCCATCGATACCTCCGCTCTTGGACACTGAGGGATTTTCAAAAATGACGCATCATTATTAAACACAGACGCTAAAACAGAGTCGGATAAATCCACCTGCTCGCCTCCTTTCCTTGACTGCGCTCGAGGTCTCGCAAACTTACCCTGATGTGTTCCCCGCCTGTGTGCTTACCCGAGCACAGTCAAGGAAAGGAGGCGAGCAGGTGGATTTATCCGACTCTGTTTTAGCGTCTGTGTTTAATAATGATGCGTCATTTTTGAAAATCCCTCAGTGTCCAAGAGCGGAGGTATCGATGGAGGTCGAACCACAGATGGTTGATGTAAGAGAGGAAATCAAAGATAGTAGAGTGTCTGTCGATTTTCCCTCGGTTAATCTGCCCGTCACTCGTGAACAACTTATTGTTGCCCAACAAAGTGACCCATCTTTGTACAAATGTTTTAATATGGTTGTCACTCCTGAAGCTGCAAAAGAAAAGTCTGTGGCTTATTTCTTGGAAAATGGCCTGTTATTGAGAAAGTGGTCTTCCGCTATTGCGGCTGGTATGGAATGGGGCGTGGTTTGCCAGATAGTGGTGCCTACAGTTTACCGTCAACAAGTGCTGTCCTTGGCTCATGAGAACCCATGGTCTGGTCACTTAGGTGTTACGAAAACCTATAACAGAGTGTTAAGGTATTTCTTTTGGCCTGGGTTAAAGTCCACTGTTGTGCAGTACTGTAGGACATGCCACACTTGTCAGATAACTGGTAAACCCAATCAAGTCATTCCTCCTGCCCCTCTCTGTCCGATACCTGTAATGGACGAACCGTTTCAGCGTGTCATTGTAGATTGTGTGGGGCCACTCCCCAAAACTAAATCTGGTAATCAATATTTACTTACGATAATGTGTGCTGCTACTAGATTTCCCGAGGCTATTCCTCTTCGTACAATTACTGCTAAATCAGTAATAAAAGCTTTGACTAAGTTTTTTTCTACTTTTGGTTTTCCAAACGTCCTGCAGACAGACCAAGGATCGAATTTTCTTTCTAGAATTTTCAAACAGGTTTTACAGTCTCTGTCCATTACGCACAAAGTTTCCAGTGCCTACCACCCCCAGACGCAAGGCGCCCTTGAGCGCTGGCATCAGACATTTAAGTCTGTCCTCCGTAAGTACTGTTTAGCCACAGGGAAATGTTGGGATGAGGGTGTACCATTTGCCCTGTTTGCCCTTAGAGAAACCGTACAGGAATCACTCGGTTTTAGCCCTGCAGAGTTAGTTATTGGTCATACTGTGCGAGGTCCCCTGAAAGTTTTAAAGGAACAATTTATGTCTGACTCACCTCCCAAGTCCAATGTGCTGGATTACGTCAGTCAGTTCCGAGAGCGTTTGCATCATGCTTGCTCTCTTGCTAAGGAAGCACTTTCCTCATCTCAGAGTGCTATGAAACGCCGTTATGATGAGAAGGCGGTTTTCCGTTCTTTTAAACCAGAAGATCAAGTCTTAGTTTTGCTGCCTATCCCCGGTTCCGCTTTATCCGCTCGTTTTTCTGGTCCTTATGTTGTAGAGGAGAAGCTTAGTGACAGCAATTATATAATCCGAACTCCTGACCGCAAACGTCAGACACGTTTATGTCATGTTAACATGGTAAAATTATATCATGCAAGAGAAACTCCTCAGTTAGCACATGAGGAAAAAGTTCAACCTGTATCAGCTGTAAGTTCAGTCTCAGTAGTTTCCCGTCTTGCTAAGGCTGAGGATGAGGATGGTCTTGTGCTCAGAAATGCACCACAGCAGTGCGCTAGGCTGTTAAATTCAGAAATGATAGCAGACCTGTCTTCCCACCTTGCCCACTTGCCCGAAGAACAAAGGTCTGATATTGTACAGTTAATTGAACACTATGCAATGCTCTTTAGCGACACTCCTACTCAGACTTCGATAATACAGCATGACATAAATGTGAATACTGCTGCACCCATTCGGCAGCATCCCTATCGACTCAATACTGCCAAGCGTGCGGCAATGAAAACCGAGGTACAGTATCTTTTAGAAAATAAATTAGCCAGTCCTAGCTCTAGTCCCTGGAGTTCTCCATGTCTGTTGGTCCCGAAACCGGATGGAACTTCCAGGTTTTGTACGGACTTTCGTAAGGTAAATGCAGTTACTGTACCCGACTCCTACCCTCTTCCTAGGATGGAGGACTGTATTGATAACATTGGCTCAGCAAAGTACGTAAGTAAACTTGACCTATTAAAAGGTTATTGGCAGGTCCCCTTAACACCACGTGCTTCGGAAATCTCTGCTTTTGTAACCCCTGATGATTTCCTACAGTATAATGTCCTAGCTTTCGGAATGCGTAATGCACCCGCCACCTTTCAAAGGTTAATCAACGTTGTATTGGCAGGTGTTCCTAATTGCAACGCATACCTCGATGACTTGGTGATATATGCAAATACATGGTCAGAACACCTACACGTCTTGAGACTTGTGTTTGACAGGTTAGCAACGGCGTCACTAACTGTTAATCTTGCCAAATGTGAATTTGGTAAAGCGACCATCACCTACTTAGGCAAGCAGGTTGGTCAGGGAAAAGTTTGTCCGCTAAACACAAAAATTATTGCCATTACCAGTTTTCCCGCACCCACGAATAAACGTGAATTGCGAAGGTTCATAGGAATGACTGGGTACTACCGTAGTTTTTGTAGAAACTTTTCTTCGGTTGTAGCTCCATTAACCAGTTTACTCAGCTCTGCAAGACAGTTTGTTTGGTCTTCAGATTGCCAGCATGCTTTTGAGTCTGTTAAAGCCTTGATGTGCAGTGCCCCAGTGCTTGCCGCTCCGGACTTCACGCTACCATTTAAATTAGAGGTAGACGCCAGTGCATTGGGAGCTGGAGCTGTGCTGCTTCAAGAAAGCACAGACGGACTTGATCACCCCGTTTGTTTTTTTTCTCGGAAGTTCACAAAGCCTCAGCTTAATTACTCCACCATTGAGAAGGAAGCGCTAGCATTGTTGTTGGCTTTACAGCACTTTGAGGTATATGTTGGGTCTAGCTCTGTTCCTGTAATAGTTTATACTGACCATAATCCTTTGGTGTTTCTGTCACGCATGTATAACAATAACCAGCGATTAATGCGCTGGTCCCTTATCATCCAAAATTATAACTTGGTTATTAAGCACAAAAAGGGGGTTGATAACGTATTAGCCGATGCACTGTCACGCGCATGAAATGTTAAGAAAACAAAAAAAAAAAGTATTTGTATTCTCACTAATCATGTTTGTTGTTCTTGTTGTTGGAACTAACTTAATAAGTTCGTTCTTATGGGTGGGAGTGTTACGTTCCACGTGTGTGCCTGTCTCTCTCTCGGTCGTCTCTGTCATTTTCTGCAGGAATCCGTCACCATTGGTCCATTTCTGCTGTCCATCATCATCACACCAATACCTCTATGTCCCGCCTCCACCAATCAGAGCTCCACACCATTCTGGTTCCTCCAATCAACAGCTACCCCTCTTTATTTAAACTCATGATTTCCTGTGTTTGCTGTCTGCCATTTTTGTTGTATGTTTCTTCCTGCTTACCCCTTTCATCTTATTTGCTTCTCTTTTGGTTATTTGAACTGTTTGGTCTTGTGTTTTGTGTGGCCACGATGAGGACTTGGGACAGGGTAAGAGAGAGGCCTCTGTATACTTGCACACTTAGTTTTTAGTACTGTTTAGAGACACTAGTTTAGGAGTGATTGCCACCCACTGTATTTTTGTTTGGTTAGCTAGAGTAGAGAGTTAGGTTTTGTTTTAGTTGTGAATATAGGTACCTTATTTAGACAGCGTTTCTCTTTTTGCTTTCAGCTAACATTGTTTTGTTTTATTGAGTTATTTTCGTTGGCAACACTCAGGTCCCCTGACCTCAGTTGTGTGTCTTGTGCTTTGTCTTGTGTGTATTGTAAATATTGTAAATATATCTTTCACCAGTAAAAAGCCTTTCACTTGGCAGTCCGGTTTTTCAGTACATTATTATTTTAGCACAATTGCACTACATTTAATATCACCCGGTCACAAATTAAACGTTACACGCCCCAGGTACCCCTAGACCAATTGGGGTTGTAACAGTGTCTGCCATAGCCAAATGGCGTGCTCGTGCATTGCGAGGTGGAGGAGACCCAATCATACGCGTCCACAGAGCGCAAGCCACGGGAGCTCGGTCGGCCAACTGGTCTCTCAAGCAATGAACACTACTATCCCTGCTGACTGAATCCCTTCCAATTCATCCTTGGGCGATGCAAAGCCAATTGTGCAGGGCTGCTGGCCACTGTCGGCACTAACACGGCCCGGGTCCTATCTTTTAGCCCATTTTTAAAGTTATGGCAGCATAGAACTCAGAAAACAAAGAAAACCCATAGTCAAATTGACTGTAGTATTTTCATTTTATTATCAGCAGAACTTTTCCCTCACAATGAGGAAGTGGAATTCGTATTTCAAATTAATGTTTTCTTTGCTGTAATGAGTTGTACAAAACAGTTGAGTTGTAATAAGGTGTCAAAGAAATGACATGCAAATTGAATGACTGTTTTAATTTAGAATTTGTCACATGATGCATACTCAAACAAGGAATGGAAAATGTGAATTAGATTATCACATTGTCAATTTTATTTTGGAACACGATATGAACACAATAAGAAAATAAAAATGGTAAACCTGTCAATTTGCATTTTCATCATCCAGTTAACAATTTCTCCAATTATAGAAATTTTGTTTCAATATGATACAGCCAAAGAACATGTTCTAACATGTACGCTTATTTACTCTCAAGGTGTGGGTACATCTTTGTACTGTTTTGAGAGGCAGAAATTATGGCACTGCTTGTGGGGTGGGGGGCTGGGGGTTCAGTGGATGTTTGGGACTTCAATGGCTTTGCTGATCTCATTTTCTGAGCCATCGGCAGTACTCCAGGTAGTTGGAGATGAGATGAGTAATAATTCAAATGAGCATAATCTGGTGTATCTGACAGGCCAGCATGGAAGCCAAGCAGTCTGAAGGGCTTTCTGAGGCCTGTGGAATCTGCAGCTTAGATGTTGTGGGGGTGCCAGCTGAAACAAAGAAGTAAACTCATATCAACCCCTTTTTCTAGCTGGATGACTGCAAAAATTCAATAATTAATTAAAAAATAATAAACTCAATATGAATGTCAATATCAGGATAAATGTATTTGAAGTATTTATGACATTCCAGCATGAGAAACATCCGCTGCCATCACAACTCAGCTCACTGTCAAGAGGTGGAGCTGCTCTATAAGGTATCAGAACACTGTCTGAGGTGGAGTTGCTCCATCAGGAATCGGCTAATTGTCTGAGGTGGAGCTGCTCCTTCAGGAATCAGCACAATGTCAGAGGTGGAGCTGCTCTATGAGGAATCAGAACACTGTCAGAGGTGGAGTTGCTCTATTGGGGATCAGCACACCTGTTTTTTGCTTCCTGATTGCCCCCTCAGAGCACCCCAATCCACCTCCTTTCAAATGCACTCTCAAAGCCTACTTTATTGACTGGCTTTTATGTGTTGTAACCGCCTTGCTAAATTTTATTTTTCTTCCACTGACCCCTTTCATTGGGCCCTTTCACTGAATCCATCCATGGCTTATGAAAAAAAAAAAAATTTGAAACATAGATGTATGCTTTTTGGGTCAGCTCTGTATTGAATTGTCCACCATTTTGTATTATAGTACTCATCTATTCCTTTTCTGAGTTCAAAATTCAGTAAAATAACTCACTGATGCGTCAGATAAGTTCATGGGATAGTTCATCATCTTAGTTGGAGTTATATATAAAGTTGTGATCCCCCATCATCTCTCTGTGTTTGAGAACTGCTGCTTATGCGGCTTGGACCCCGAGAATCACTGCTTGCAGCTATATTTATTATTATTATTATTATTATGTCTCTGCAGTGCAGGTCATTTGCATGGGAGCTTTTGACTGGGAATATATGATTTTCAGTACATGCATTAATTGCCCACATGAGTCAGGAATTCTGGCACAAATTGAGCCTTAAATGCAATGCCTTTATACAAGTTATATCCCTGTTCCAGCTTTATTAGCATATGGTGAAATGTACAGTATATCCAGTCTGTTCCCTAGCTGCATGCTATCATGAGGGTAATTGTCTGTGAGCATGTGCACAAACTGTTGTAACTGGGTTTTGGGTCTTCCAGCTGAACTTGGTTGCGCTCCACAGTCTTGGGTGTTCCTCCCACTAACCGGTCTGGGGTCTGACTTCAAAGCTTGACCCTCCCACTACACCCAAATAACAAACATGCAGACTTTTCCTATAGAGATGAGTCTGTGATGCCGATGAGCAGAGCTGCCACCATTTGTAACTAGCTTTGTTCTTAGCAGGTGGATCGACCTCTGACCTCACCCTCCCCCAAAGGCAGGAAGCACAGTGTTTAGCCCCATTGATCCGGCGATGCTGGGAGCAGCTGGCCGAGGTGTGTTGGCTACAGTGTGGTCTCTGCCTCCCAGGCCCTTGGATGAATCTGAATGCATCGCACACGTACACGCACACGCACACACGCACACACGCACGCACACACACACACACACACACACACACACACACACACACACACACACACACACACACACACACACACTGAGGCAGGACACAGGACACGACACATCACAGGGGCATGCGGTGCACTCCCGCCACATTTCGTCTTCCTTGTGGGTCCTATTGAACTCCCAAATCCCTCTAACAGAAGGCCGTGTGGCCTTGCTGGCCATCCTGCTGCCCAAGTGGGTGGTCTCTCCCCTAACCCCCGCTCTCATTCTCTCTCCCTTCCTGTCTCTCTCATATTCTTTCTTGCTCTCTCTTCTCTCACTCACTCCCTCTCCCTCCCCCTCTCTGTTTATAGAACTGTCAAAGACTAAACTGTCTGAGTATTACTACTATAATGTATATCTAGCCCTTTTCTGAAGACAGACTACTGTCATTGGGAGAACATTGGCTTGGATTCAGTTGCCCTTAATCTTAATTTTTGACTAAATCAGAACTTTTTCAATGCAAACACTTTCTTATAAATTTTGCTCTTCCATAAACCTGCTTCATTCGTGAAAAAAATGTATCTTGGTTGCATATAATTTTGAGTAATAGTTAAAGGAAAATGTTACTTGAATACAGAACACTATTAAGGGTATTTCATTCTCAATTTAAGTTCAGTTGCTTCAATGCTTCAAAATTTGATGATTACTGAACTCTTCTTTCTTTTAATGTGATTATAAATTAGTTTTTAGTTCAATTACACGCTTGTTTCAAAAAGCATATTCACAGCTCTCGTGTGCTGTCTAGGACTTAAATTTCTCTGTTAATATTTTTGTTTATTTAATCGAGTCCTTCTCTCCTAGAGCTTCTTTATACCGTTACCTCCCGCTTGGCCGCTTCCCACTTAGATTTGCCCATACACTTAATAATGCATATATAGCACAGTATGCCTTTACAAGAAGCATGGGTACCATGGTAATTAAATTTTATGACTGAATTATCTGTCCGTTTTTAGTCATTAAAATGCAAACAAATTTTCAAAAATGTCATTGTAACATGAAAGTGCTACTAGCAGTGGAACTGACAACACTCCCTTCACAATACTTTTAATTGTAGATAAAACCTCAGAAAATGAAAGAAAAATGGCAGTTCAGTAAGAATCATATGATAGGCTAATTTATCCTTCAAAAGTGGTAGTAAGCAATTACTTTACATTACAATTACTTGGCAGATGCATTTATCCAAAGCAACGTACAATAAGTGCATATTGAAGGTCATTGACGCGACTACAAAGCAGATCCGACAAAGCAAAACTCTCACAACGTAGGAGCTATCCCTAGTAATGAACATGAATAGTGCACTGCACACAGTCAGCTATACATTCTGAACTATAAAATAACCACAAAAAAAAGAAAAGTTAAATAGAAAACAAGCAAAAAAACAGGAAGCAAGTACCATAGAATTGGCCCTATTTTAAAATACCTATAGGTATTTTAGTCGAGGTGGAGTCTGAAAAAGTGCGCCTTCAGACTTCGACGGAAAACAGACAGTGTTTCAGCTGAGTGCAGCGGAGTGGGGAGTTTGTTCCTCCACTGGGGAGCTAGGGTGGAAAAGCTCCGCAGTCGGGACGAGCGGGAGCCGTTAACGTGAAGGGAGGGAAGTGCAAGTCGCCCTGCAGCAGCAGAGCGAAGTGGTCGAGCAGGAGCGTAGTGCTGGATTAAGTTCTGTAGGTAGGAGGGGCCTGACCTTTTGGCTGCAGTGTAGGCCAGGGTCAGAACTTTGAACCTGATCCTGGCCACAACCGGCAGCCAGTGGAGTGACCTCAGCAGGGGGGGTGACGTGTGAGAACTTTGGGAGGTTGAACACAAGCCGAGCAGCCGCGTTCTGGACCAGTTGTAGGGGCAGAATGGCGCAGGCTGGTAGGCTTGCAAGAAGGGAGTTGCAGTAGTCCAGACAGGAGGTGACCATGGTCTGGACAAGAAGCTGGGTGGAGTAGGTGGTCAGGTACGGCCGAATCCTCCTGATGTTGTACAGGAGGAACCTGCAGGACCTTTCTTTGAAGTCCAGCTGGTCGTCCAGGATCACCCCCAGGTTCCTTGCACAGCAGGAGGCGGTCACCATGGTTCCGTCGACGGTGATGGACAGGTCTAGAAGCGGGGAGGTCTTGTATGGCATGAAGAGCAGCTCAGTCTTGTCGAGGTTGAGCTTCAGGTGATGGCTAGACAACCACACAGAGATGTCAGCCAGGCAAGCAGATATCCTCTCCTTTACCTGTGGGGTAGAGGGAGGGAAAGAGACGAAGAGTTGAGTGTCATCAGCATAACTATGGTAAGAGAAGCCATGTGAATTAATAACCAAACCAAGAGACTGTGTAAATGGAGAACAGCAGAGGACCCAGTACAGATCCCTGCGGGACTCCTGTAAAAAGTGGATGAGGTGCAGAGACAGAGCCCTTCCAGGTGACTTGGTAGGATCTATTTGTGAGATATGATGTAAACCAAGAGAGGGCAGTTCCAGAGCCAGTGTGGAGATCAGGAGTTTGTGGTTGACCATGTTGAACGCTGCAGACAGGTCAAGGAGAATCAGGACAGAGGAGAGGGAGGAGGCTCTAGCAGTGGCACAGCCACAGCCAGGAGTGCAGTTTCAGTAGAGTGCCCAGTTCTGAAGCTGGTCTGATGAGGGTCGAGCAGGTTGTTCTGGTGGAGAAAAACAGACAGTTGGTTAAAGGCAGCTCGTTCAAGAGCTTTGGACAGCAAGGGCAGGAGAGACACAGGACGATAGTTTCTGACATCAGAGGGGTCCAAGCTAGGTTTCTTAAGGAGTGGGGTAACGCGGGCAGTTTTGAAATATCGCCACAGGTTAAGGAGGTGTTGGAATGATGGAATATATGACATAATACGCAGTTTTAAAAAATCTGACAATCTTTTGCTTGATTCCTATGGTTTTCAGCTGGATCTATCGATAAATATATATGGAGGATAATTAGGAGCCCTGGCATAAAAGTTATATTGGCTTAAAAAACAGAAAAGCCACATTTCAGAGAAGCTTCTTACCCACAATGAGACATGAAACTTAAGAGTGAGACATTTTGTAAGACCTTTTATAAAAGTCTTTTGTAAAAGTTTTGTAACTTTTCTCTCGTCAAACATTTCGCAGCCAAATATCCAACTTATGGAACTGGCATATCCTGACCATTGCATAGTGTTGTTGGAGGTATGCACTCTACTGAGTGCCATCTTCTAGTTGGTTGTGAACAGAAGAAGCCAGTAGCATTGCTTTTGTTCTGACAAATAGACCTGCCCCTTATGATTACCTAATCTGTAGCTGAAATTATCAAAGTAGTCTTAACATTATGGTGCCAGCTCACATTGTGCTACCTTGACTGTAGTGTGAGTTAAAAGAGCCCAGTATCACTTTGTTGTATTGTTACATATGACAGAAAAACACAAAAATGATGCCCCAATAAATTAGCATTTTCTGAAGATAACATCTAATTTATTCATTCATTTAATTTTATTATTTTTAAGAAATATTATAGCCTTTTCAAAATAAATACAAATAATGGCTAATGGTAGAAATAGGGTTTGGTTTGTTTTATGTTTTTTTAATCTAATGTTAAATTATTGAGGAATAAAGACATGTTGACTAACTCTTGACCTTAGCTGGCTAGCTAGTGGTAATCTAGATAGTCAGCTAGATATCCACCGCAACATTGTAATGCAATACCTAAAGTTACACAGTTCAAAAATAACTTTAAACCTTAAATAACAAAAGAATGTATGGTTTCACATATTTTCAAGCATTTTTCAAAAATGTTTTGTGGTATAGTAGTGCAGAATTATGGGTGAGCTTAAGTTATGGGTTTGCTTAGTGACTGACAGGGAAAATATGTTTATAACCACGTTATTTATGGCTATTAAGGTACATATTGAACACCAATAAAGCACAAGGAATAAATTCCATTGCAATCTCGTTCAATTTCAGTATCTACAGGGGGTGGACGAAATATTGGAATATCTACAAAAATTTTTATATCTAGTAACTAATAACGCCCACCCTTTGCTTTCAAAACAGTTTCAAATCCTTCTAGGAATGCTGTCATACAATTTCCAAACTGTGTGTAGTGGGATATTTGCCCATTGTTCAAGAAGGACAGTCTCCAGTTCTTGAAGGATGAATGAGGTGGAAATCTAGTTCGCACTCCCATAAAGGTTCAATTATGTTTAGATCTGGTGATTGTGCAGGTCATGGAAGGCATTTGATGCCATCCTCGTCTTCCTGGAACCATTCTTTATTGTTTTTAAGCAGTGTGCATGGGGGCGTTATCATGTTGGAATGTGGGGACATCACGAGGGAACAGTGTTTGCACCAGATGGTGCACCTGTCTTGTAAAATGGTTTCATATTGTTTGCCCATGACACGTCCATGGAGAGCAATCATTGGACCCAATGAGTCCCATGAAATGGCTGCCCATACCATTACAGAACCACCACCATACTTAACAGTTGGCAACAGACATTGTGGATTGAATGCCTCCTTAGGATTTCTCCAAACATAAACCCATCCAGATGTATTAAAACGAGTAAAAGATGACTCATGAGACCATATCACTTTTCTCCATTGTTCAGGGGTGCAGGTTTTGTATTCCTTACACCATGTTATGCGTTTTTGTGCATTAGCGTTCGATACAAATGGTTTCCGAATGGCGGCCCTGCCATAAATACCAGCTTTGTGAAGCTCACGACATAGGGGGAGACTGAGGCACCTTGGCACACGTTTTGTTCTCGCTTAAATTTCGCAGTCACAGTACATCACAGGTACTTGTTTTTCCACATCAAAGTAATTTATTATATTCTGACACAAAAATTATAATTTATTAGATTATTAATCCTCACTTTAATATAGAGATATCAATGATCAATCCAGTGCGTGCATTGTGACAACTTGCCCCATCATGGAGTAAGTTGTCACAATATGTGAGGTAAATTGTCACATTGTATTTTGTTGCCACTAAACGCCATTACACTGTGGTTAGCATAACAACCTCTCCCTCGGGAGATCCTGGATGAGCCCCCAAATACAACAAACTTGATTCAGGCTGGGCTTGGATTTCCCAGGGGAGAGGTTGTTACGCTAACCCAATTCCAAAAAAGTTGGGACAGTATGTAAAATGCACATAAAAGCAGAAATCAGTTATTGTAAATTCTCCTTTACATATATTTAATTGAAAACAGTACAAAGAAAAGATATTTAATGTTTTATCTTATCAACTTTATTGATTTTTGTAAATATACGCTAATTCCGAATTTGATGCCTGCAACACATTGCAAATGACACACTGAATAACTTCGGATAATTATTCTGTTCAATGCACTGACAGGGTTCAACAGATTACTTAAAAAACCCACCATCTCATAATATTTTAAACTTTGTATCCAATCACTCTGAACATGGACCATTCCTTTACTTCTGGCGGCAACTAAAAACTACAAAATGGCGCAAGAAACACCAGCGCCTTCCTTTGCCGCCACAGGATGGTCATCACTCACCCAGAAGTAAACCCACGGTAAATACAATTATTTAGCTGCGAAGGTACACGGTCACTACGTGACTACCCATATTTAAAACGAACAACTGGAAATGCCTAATTAATAACATTTTAAAATGGCCAGTTGGCCAGTCTAATAGCGATGCAAGCACGGATTGGCTATTTTGTTTTCCAGCTTTTCCCCACAACATTTCCATTCGTCAGCTGGACAACACGCAAGTAGCCTGTACATTTGTATTTTACAATAAAAGTCACAGATGAAATTACAGGTCTGCGTGTGTTATTCCAGTCCATAAATATAAAAATGTTTGCGTTGCTGTTAGAAGTAAGTGACATATGTAGCTCCGTCACACTCCTGAATTATTTTTCCATAGAATTCAATAGGAAAATGAGTCAGGAGAAACCACAATTAAAGTGATCCATCCATATGCATATCTGGCAGCAGAGTGATGGTTTGAGGCTCGTTTGATACCTCAGACCCTTGATGACTTATAGCCATTTAGCCAACCATGGGTTCCATACTATTCCCGCGTAATTTACATCTTAATGTAGTCCCACCCCCCAATTCCCATACTGTTTTCAATTAAATATATGTAAAAGAGAATTTACAAATCTGCAGCAGGGAAGCAACTCTTGCCTGTTAGTTTATATTGAGGCACGTTGTTACATGTGACATCTTGCCCCAACAACATTGAGATGAGTTTTCTTGAACTGACTTGGGTGCTAAACCTAGCTATACTGCCATCTTACGTAAGTGCAGGGCTGCATCTAAGGTATCAAAAGACCTAACTCTCTCCTCTGTGCTGTGTAAAAATAATATAGTTGAACATTCATACATCACAGTTTTCTAACATAAAATGTATATTCTCGTTTTTTTACGTTTAAGGGTGGAAAATAAGAAAATTGTTCTCACCTCAGATTAGTGTGACCTTTACCACATATTAAAAGGAAGTTGACCTCTGGACAAGAGGTCACATATATTACTGTCACATTTTTCAGGTTGCGCCCTCTGGTGTTGGAGTTATGAGCAGTGTGCCAAGTTACCTATGTGACGACATGCCTTGGTCTCCTACTGTTCAGATATGGATTGATTCAATTCTGTAGTGATTTTTAGAGTTGTAATTCTGTGGTTATTAGCAACTATCCTACCAAGTGTCTGTCTGTCCCTGTCGGAGAGCTTTGACTTGCGGCCACAGTTCTTTTTTGCTGATGCTGTTTTTTGGTGTTGGGCATATGTTGTCATAATTTTTGCCGAAGATGATCACAGCCGTGATGATATACAGTATAACAGCAAGACCTCGAGGGTGATATTGCTTATATACAACAGTTCTATTAGCCTATAAAATAGGCTATTAGTTACCTTTATCTTTATTGATTTTATTGACTTAATCCGCTGGAATTTAAATATTCTTCCGGTGATGAGGTCCCAGTGATGTTATACTGTATTTAATCACTCATGTAATGCATCTCGGCCAATCACAATGCGCAGTCGTAACTAACTGTTGTATATACAATATTATGTTCTTACAAAGTTCAGTGTGCCTTTAAATCATCCTGAAGGATAGGTCTATTTTACATGCATTTTACAAAAGATTTTGTATTAACTTGAATATTAAAGTATTCTGACTTTAATATGAGCCTTAACACCTTATTCCAATAACCATAACTCAACAAAACCAGTTATTTCTGTTACAAATAACCAGTATACTATGAGACAGGTGGAATAACATGTTTCGCTATGTTTATAAGATTTCACTATCAAATATTTAATTTGATAGTGAAATCTTATAAACATAGCAAAACATGTTCATGAAACATTCAGAATTTGCCTATTGCCTGGAAATAAACTTACATCTGTACATAGGCCTACTACTATTTTGAGAGGAATCATACCCAAATGGCTCTCAGTTTTGCAGCAATCCTGAACTTTGTAGCTCCACCTTTTAGCTTCTAACTGACATTGGAGTCACCTGGGGGGCAGGCTGAGGCATGCGCATCTCTCATCCCCCTGAAAGGTGCTTTATTTGGCTCCCCTCTCTTGGAATCGTAAAGTTCAGCTCACAGAAAAGCAAATTGTCGAGGAGATTAACTTAACAAAGGGAAGTATGTCAGTCGGGAATGCTTGTGACACGGAACGAGTAATCGATGTATATGCGTCTTTCGCAATTCTAAACTTTTCCAGATCGATCAACTGCAGAAAAGAATGAGCGGGGTGCCAAACAGGGTGTGGCACAGGGTGGACATCTATAAGAGTTGAACTGGAGATACGTTCTTCATCTTCTCTTCATAAGAGTATCCAACTCATCAACAAACATTTTGATTGACAATTTATCATTCAACTTTAAGTATAAAAATAGATAGTCTATTGAATATCGACACAGCTAATGCCAAATCAACCATTTATCAGTCTTGTTTTCTGTTTTGTGCTTATAAATGTTTTTCTGCAAAATGAATTCCCTTTGGGGCAATAAGGATTTAATTAGTTCAAATAGCATGGGAGTATGCAGCTTCTTGGAAGGCTGTGAGGCCTGGAATAATTACTCATCTAAACATCTGCTGTAACTTATTAAGAATCACAGGTGGTGCCAGCGGTATAAACCAGGACCCAAATCTAAATCTTCTGGGTTTGTACTGACATCTGTCAGCCTGCAGTTTGCTTACTGCCCTGTCACCCAATCGTGAGTGTCGAACATGAGCAGGCAGTGTCTCTCCAAAGGTTTAGCTTATTTTGTATGATGTTGCTCATGGGTAAAACCCCATTGCCATGAAGGTGTTTTAGCATGCTGTTTATATAACTTGCGTGAACAACAGTATTAGCTGTGTCCATAGTTATGCAGTGACATAATGCAGTCACAAAAGAATGACAGTCATTACCCCCTTGGTGCAGATGGTACATTTGGTCAATTCTCACCTATTTAGGGGGTACTCTGTTTAAGGCTTTATAACTCCAGGTGTGAGCATCACAGAAACTTGGTACATGGCTTCAATGAAACAAGACAGGTGTACCATTTACAATACAAACTTAGATTTGTTTATTTTCTTTATTTAAGTCAAAATAAAGTGCCACAAATGAAATCGGTAATATATCTACATTTTCTGGATCATAAACTCCATGTCCACAAGTGTGCAAAATCGGAGGATGATATGCAGAACTACTCAAGGTCTAGGATGCAAAATATAGGCAGTGTACCCTGTTGTCCATTCGTGTCTCCAAATCTATCCAAATGGCTGAATTGTGCACTGCTCTAAATAAAAAAATAAAAAATTATGATATATTTAACTACATTTAGCTTTTAACTATATTTAACTCACTTTTGCATAATTGTAAGTGGGAATTACTATATTTTCATTAGTATAGGGGGGTAGATGTTTATGGGTCCAAAACCCCTATGCAAAACATGTCATAAAATGAATACAATTAGTTTTATCCATTATAAAGCATATACATTTGCTCCTTCTGATGGCTTAAGATAAAAACATTGATATCACAGTGTTACATACACCTAAATATGTTGCCTAATCATTCACTCATGTACCTCAATAAAACATCACTTTTCCCTGTACTCTACAGTATGTATACTTTTGCCCTGTGATTGCATTTTTCTGTAGTTTAAAATATATATATTTTTTTAATGTTCCTCTTCATAATTACTCCAAGGAAAACATTTATATTAATCTACCACATATCAGCGCCCAGTAAATTGGAATGAGCATTTGCCATGCCCTAAGTGACAAGTATATACGCCATACATATGTACAATAACATGAAAATAAAATAGTATTCCAAAATGCTGCCAAATGTTCTATCTTTAATGAACATCGGTAGCCTACATCAAAAATAAATTTAACGGTTGCACTACAGTATGTGCAATGCACTCAAAATGCGAAAATAACATTAGGCCTATCAAACATGTTGGAAAGACAGTGCTCGAGTGGAAACACGTACATATGTAGCCAGCGAGACCAACAGCATTTTAAATGCAAAAATACATACATATCGGGAAGGGGAATGCTCCCCTCCCTAATGCGTTTTCTATAGAGCTTGCGTAATACCAGACCGTTAAAACGAAAACTGCCGTTCCTCTGGCCTGCAATAATTTTTTCAAAGGACAAAATAAGACGTTGCATATACCTCTGCTAAGGTTATAATGTACTCTATTGGATAAAAGAGCCGACAATTAAACCAGAATGAACTGTAATGAATGAGACGGGCTTGCGGGGCACGGGGGGGTATTACGCGTCCACGTTTCAGATAGTTTAATAGTGGTATAAAGTGTATATTTCTCAAACTGATTGTACCAGACAATAAATGACAACTGAATTTTGAAAGGAACATCTCTATCTGTAAAACCAAGGATTGTATATTTATTTCATACTTAGTAGCAGATATTCATTGTAGAATACGTGGTACAATGAGACAATAATTTCACGTTTATTTTGCCTTTGAGTGAGCAGGGCTTTTCACTGCGTTTTTGGCATACGATCAGGCTATTGTTGGGTTTATCTTGTTGCTATGACGGAATTCTAATTTTATATGATGAATAAATATATTTATGAACTCACACTAAGACACTATTGTCCATGTCACGCATGGGTAGGTATAGACTCTATGGGGGGGTGCTTTTTAAATGGACACGCTACGGGAAAATAGTGACACTTAGAAACTCTATTCAGACGTCACAAATCGTCTACCAATAAAGTTAAAACACAGAGTTTGTGATTTCCACAAATAGTTTGGGTGCAGGAGCAAGGAATGTCTCAGTTGAGCAAAATGGTGGCGCCGGCGCCATTATCACTATGCCGTGATGATAGACAACTGAGATAAACACTAAATCTTAGTTTTAGGGCCGTCTAAGTGCAGGCGTAGATGTAGACATCTGATATAAATGGGGGGTGGAGGAGGGGGGTAGAAAATGAAAATGAAACTGGAGACTGCAGCAGTTTGAGTGGAGATCAACAATTGTAATATCCCAAAAACAGATGCATTCGCCTGGTTTCAGAAAAAAAAAAGTGTCTTAGAATTGTTTCTTAGAAATGTATTTGTCAGTGTTAGTATTAGGGCAAAGGTATTTGTCAGTTCAGTATAATATATTAGTATATATGAGTGAATTCACTATTCAGTGTTGTAAAGGTGTTTTAGAGGTGCACATGGTAAGAAATAAAGCAGCCCTCCACGATCAGAGTAAACTTGAGTGAGGTCAGGGCAGCTGTGTGGCCCCGCGCTGAGCAAGCGGCCCCGCAGGGTGTCGTATAGTTTTCCATAACATCACCCAGGGAGGGAGGGGTTCAGTTTGCTAGGATGACTGGTGCTCATGGTCAGATTGCTCAATCTGCCAATGATGTGCCTTCTTTCAAGATGAACTTGTCTGTGCAAGCTCAATTTTTTGGACTCTGGTGTGGAAAAAATGGTAGCTCACGTCATGTTTCAGAGCAAATTCTTATCCTGAAATGATAGTGGTGTTTGCAGTGATAGTGGTGTTTGAAATGATAGTGGTGTTTGCAGTGATGAGCGTGGTCATGAATAGAATAGAGAATTACAAAATTGTGAATTGGGCAAAAAAGGGGAAAAGCGTAAAGGGTGCGCTGAGATTAGCGAACTCAGATTAGAGTGAGCTCAAATTAGAGTGTGCTAAAATTATAGTATGCTAAAATTAGAGTACGCTAATATTAGAGTATGCTCGATCGCACTATCCCAACCACCCATGAACATTTCACCCTTCTCCCATCGAGCCGCAGAAAGCTACAGGACAATATCACCCAAGAAACCGCGCTTCGGCAGAAGTTTTGTTCCCCTTACACTAAAAAAACTGAACAACCCCCACCATGGACTGGATGTAACTTGCCCCCTTTGTTGTCTTGTGCTGGATGGTCTGTTTATACTTGGGATGTTTTTTTGTGGGCAAACAGACACCTTAGCCAAATCCATTTAAACTCAGTTTTTCATAATTCCTGACATTTAATCCTAGTAAACATTCCCTGTCTTAAGTCAGTTAGGATCACGACTTTATTTTAAGGATGTGAAATGTCAGAATAATAGTAGAGAGACTATTTCAGCTTTTATTTCTTTCATCACATTCCCAGTAGTCAGAAGTTTACATACACTCTGTTAGTATTTGGTAGCATTGCCTTTAAATTGTTTAACTTGGGTCAAACATTTCGGGTAGCCTTCCACAAGCTTCTCACAATAAGTTGCTGGAATTTTGGCCCATTCCTCCTGACAGAACTGGTGTAACTGAGTCAGGTTTGTAGGCCTCCTTGCTCGCACACGCTTTTTCAGTTCTGCCCACAAATTTTCGATTGTATTGAGGTCAGGACTTTGTGATGTTAGAGATGTCTAGAGTTTGAGTGCGCTCAGACGAGAGTGCACTCAGATCAGTGTGGAAGTCAAACAGTGTGCCTGTAACCGTGCTTTGACCTCATTTTTAAGGAGCGCCACCCTTGCAAGTTTCTGTTTAGTGACTAATGGCAGTTCTGACCCAACTTGCTACGTGTTTCGCAAGCCTGTCGGTCACAATGAAGCTTTGTCTGGCCCTGTTCTTTCTTGAAACCTTTCGGTCAATGTGGTGTTGATTTAATGCTTTGTACGATGCACTACCTAAGTGTTCCAGAAAGTCCTCCACTTGTGTAAATGCCAAAAGAAAGAATTCACAAATAACCCATTGTATTCATAGACATTACTCAAAGCTTGTTTTAATGTATATCCCAAACTCTGTCCTGCCATCCACAAAGGCTTTGCCCTGGAACGCTTCTAACACACTGTAAATAAATGTCTAGTATTTACTGTCAGACTTCAAAATCAGCCAGATCAGTTTTTACACATAAGAGCATTTCATTTTAGTTGAAATCATTTATTCAAACTCTGAATTTTAAATGAATGGAAAAGTTAGTGTATAGCAGGGTCAAAGATCTGGGACCCATAAAAACAAATAGTGTTGTCTAGTTTGGAGGTAAATGGTCTGGTAAGATGGGTGAATGGCCTGTCCATTTGTTTATGCTTCATGTTCATATTTCCTGTAATGCGTTATCATAATTCATTTAAAATACATATTCATGATACAAACTACAACTGTCAGTCACTTTATACATTAATGAATTAAATTGATTGTCGAAATCAATGTGAATTCTTTGACACACCTAACTTTTTAAACTAACTACCTAGTTAATTTATGCAAGTTACCTGTCTTTTCTTACCTATATCTAGCCAGATAGCTTGATATAACATTAAGGCTAGAGAACAGTTAAAGGGAAAATATGCTGGCCTTTTGCAGAGTCTTGGTAGCATCAGACACAGTGATATAGTAAATACAGGACCCAATTCTGATGGCCACAAATGGCACTCAGTGCAATCAGCTAGCTGTAAACTGCAATTTTATAATTGTAATCATTTTATTGTAATAACTGTTGATCTATATACAAAAACAATGACCTTCACAAAACATGAAATTGATTTAAATGATTAATCACCATTAACTGATGTGACAGCCCTACTTTAGACTAATAATTAGGTTGTAGTTTTTGTTGACTGTTTTTAAATTATTTAATATATTTCTTTATTTCTGATAACTTGTTAATATTTAACTACTTTACAAATTGCTTTGTGATATTTGGTTGAATTATTTATGGGATAATTTTTTGGAATATTTAAACAAATAATGAGTTAATTTGAGCATATTTATTTCAGCACTGTTTGGATGAATTTGTATTATTTTATTAAAATATTGAACAACTATTTTTGGCTTAAGGCTGGAATCAGGTCTTGAATCTAACAGATTTTTGAATATTTAAAAGACGCTGAATTTTGAAACGCATCTGGTAACTGAAAACCAATTGAAACTCTGGCTATATTTTTTTTGTTTTGAAGGTTACACAATTTCTTTGTCTATTATTTTATATAATTTTCTGCGAAGCATTGAATCTGTAGTTTTACAATTAATGCACCTTAATATTATAAAGAAATCTATCAAGACTTTCATAAATAGCAGATGATACAGTCATTATTCTTGCTTACTTTACAGAGAAAGACTCTGTTAAACCCAAAGCATAGGATGTAATTACGTGTGATGCAATTCAAATATGCATGTAACTGGATGTGAATGACATTAATTATAAATCAGATTATCTGTACTGTATTTGCTCGTCTGTTAGCTTAGCTGATAAGAAAGATTTGTCTTTAATCATACAACAGTATTTGAAATTAAACAAGCTCTTTAGTCGCTAGGCCTATATTTTGAAGGGTTTTGTCGCAAAATAATTTGAACAGGCCTGGGTAACTTTGTAATGAACATGTTCATACTAATGTTATACAACAGTGCAAATTGCATTATTGCACAATGCAAAATCCAGTAAGTAACAAATACTGATTTGCACATTTATGATTATTGCGCAGTGCCAATAAATTAAATTAAAATATTAAAATATTAAAATAATAATGATTATTATTATTATTATTGTTTTTAGGTAATTTATTTTGAAAAGCAATACTCATAATGACTACGTGGCTGTTTTGTAGGAAAATGACACATTTCCTGTTTTACTACTTTATTTGAACCCTAGGGGAGGATCGCTAATGTTTCTATAATTATATGAAACAACTTTGCACACCAGCCCTGAGTCAAATGCATGTTTGAAATACTTTAAGAAGAATTTTGTTCTCAATATGTAGATATGTCTTTTAAAATGGTCAGTAATGTTCTGGAATTTTCCTTATGTCGAGAGGGTCTTCAAAATAATTACACACAGAGTACAATGTAATCAGGCCAAAGACCCCACTGTGGTGCAGGTTAATGAACATTAACATGGATTCCTGCCGGTCTTTGGCACAGCCATGCTGAACAATGAGTAATGCCAGTTTGTATTGTTTCCTGAAAATAAATAAAACTAAATGACTTGCTGAAACCTGGTCCCTCACTCCCACCCATATTACATGTGTGATCTCTGTACTGCCATACCCTTTATCAGATAAATAAGAGAGAGAACTAAGAAGCATGTATGCCTGGTGTAGCAAGTGGTTGATAGTACGGGTGCAAACTACAGGGGGGAGGCTCTTTTAACCACACAATTGACTGAACAGATTAAAGGCTTTTAATCTGAGTTTAAATATTGAGTCGCAGATATACTGTACACACAGGATGAAAAGTCATCAAGTCTGGGGTGTGTAGAAAATGCACTGCTAATGAACAAACTATTTGGTACAAGAGTGCTAGCCCATTGAGTACTGTGAAATTAACAATCATTTTGAATCATATTTAATGGAAAGTAATAACTCATGAAAGTAGTCAAGTTGAATTTCCACTAATTACAGCAAAGTTGTGGACAATTTGTAAACAAGGACACATTTTGGGTTGGCAGCCAAGAAGGCAATGAACAAATAATCCAGTCACAATGAGATAAAGGCAAAATATTTCTGCATTGCTCAGAAACTAAAGTTTTTGGTCATAAGATGGAGGTTATTTCTGCCTTGTTTCAGTTATTTATGTGAGGTTCCAAACTGATTCTTTCTATTACCTTAATATGACCTCTTTTCTTGGATGAAGGAAAGCTTGTCCACAAGTAGGGCAGATGCAGCTACAGTTTCAGCATTGTGGAAGGCATCATTACTAATGATATAATTCTGCTGTGCTTTATGAAGCCAATGAAAATCTGTTTGCAAGAGGCAAAAATGAGAGACCCAGGAACCAGACATAGAGTAACTCATGTTTCACTGTAGTAAGACTGGAGAAAATCTGAAATCTAACCAAAACCTGTACATTGTCTAAAGTAAACTTGCCAACGAAGTATAAACATATCCTTTCTGGAGTGTAATTATTCATCAACTGTTTAAAACATTCATTGAAATCATATGTTGTTCCGTGAGACAATTTCTGTTATTTGACATTTACAGTTTGAATGACCACAATCTCTTCACATGCTAAGATGAAAAAACACAGGGCTAAGTTGCATTAAATAATTTAGGAAAGTTTGGATAGCATTGCTATTTTTGGCTTAAGGCAATATTGTTAGTTGGCCACACTTTGATATCAATACTTTTAAGGGCAGACCGAGTTTTTGCAAGTTGGAATTAACCCCTTGGCGCAGATGGCAAATTTCACCTATTTAGGGGGTGCTCTGTTTAAGGCTTTATAACTCCGGGTGTGAGCATCACATAAACTTGGTAAATGGCTTAAATGAAACAAGACAGGTGTACTATTTACAATACAAACTTAGATTTGTTTATTTTCATAATTTAAGCCAAAATAAAGTGCCACAAATGCAAAGAAACTTTGGGGGGGGAAAATAAATAAATAAATAAATTCTTTGCTGAAAAAAAAGTTTGCTGAGAGCTACATATGTGAAATCGGTAATATAAATACATTTCCTGGTCATAAACTCCATGTCCACAAGTTTTGCAAAATCTAAGGATGATATGCAGAACTACTAAAGGTCTATGTTGCAAAATATAGCAGTGTACCCTGTTGTCCATTAGTGTCTCCAAATCTATCCAAATGGCTAAATTGTGCACTGATGTAAATTAAAAAAAAGTTATGATATATTTAACTACAAATCAACAGTTTTGCCTCATAAAACTCACTTTTGCATAATTTCCAAGTGGGAATTATATATTTTCATCAGTATAGGGGGGTAGATATCTATGGGTCCAAAACCCCTATGCAAAACATGTCATAAAATGAATAAAATTAGTTTTGTACATATACATTTGCTCCTTCTGATGGCTTAAGATAAACAAACATTGATATCATAGTGTTACATACATCTAATTATGTTGCCTAATCATTCACTCTTGTACCTCAATAAAACATAACTTGTCCCTGTACTCTACAGTATGTACAGATCCTTTCCAAAAAATTAGAATATCATGGAAAAGTTTTTTTTTTTCCATAATTCCATTCAAAAAGTGAAACTTTCATAGATTATAGATTCATTACACACAAAGTGAAATATTTCTAGCCTTTATTTGTTTCATTTTTCATAATTTTGGCTTACAGCTCCAGAAAACCCCCAAAACAGTATTTCAAGAAATTAGAATAATGTGTAGAAAATCAGCATTTACTTCAGTTATTTCAGAGAATGAATGTTTTAGACTGAGTGTCACACACTAATCATCTAATTTACTCAAAACACCTGCAAAGTTTATCTCAGTTTGGTTCAGTATGGGGAAGACTGCAGACTTGACAATTGGCCAGAAGACCATCATTGACACCCTCCGGAAGATGGGTAAGCCACAAAAGGTCATCGCTAAGGAGGCTGGCTGTTCACAGAGTGCAGTGTCCAAGCATATCAATAGAAAGTTTAGTGGAAGGGAAAAATGTGGCAGGGGAAGGTGCACAAGCAAAAGAGATGACCGTAGGCTTCAGCGGATTGTCAAGCAAAGACGATTCCAAAATTTGGCGGAGATGCAGAGGGAGTGGACTGAGGCTGGAGTCAGTGCTTCAAAAACCACCACGTACAGACGTAGCCGGGACATGGGCTACAACTGATTCCTTGAGTCAAGCCACTCCACTCATTCTCTGAAATAACTGAAGTAAATGCTGATTTTCGACACACTATTCTAATTTCTTTAAATACTGTTTTGGGGGTTTTCTGGAGCTGTAAGCCAAAATTATGAAAAATGAAACAAATAAAGGCTAGAAATATTTCACTTTGTGTGTAATGAATCTATAATCTATGAAAGTTTCACTTTTTGAATGGAATTATGGAAAAAAAAAAACTTCCATGATATTCTAATTTTTTGGAAAGGATCTGTATAATTTTGTCCTGGGATGGCATTTTCTGTAGTTTTTTAAATTTTCCTATTCATAATGACTCCAAGGAAATGTTTACCTCAATCTACCACATATCAGCGCACAGTAAATTGGAATGAGCATTTGTCATGCCCTAAGAGACAAGTATATACGCCATAGCCTATATTATGTACGATAACATGAACATAAAATAGTATTCCACCATCTGCGAAATGCTGCCAAATGTTCTATCTTCAATGAACATCGGTAGCCTACATCAAAAATACATTTAACGATTGCACTACAGTATGTGAACTGCACTCAAAATGCGAAAATAACAATAGGGCTCAAACATATTGGAAAGACAGTGCTCGAGTGGAAACACGAACGTTCATATGTAGCCAGCGAGACCAATGGCGTTTTAGACGCAAAAATACTTCATCATCATGTCTCTTCGTGCCAGAAGGCACATAAGGCTTCAACATCCTTTTTCCAACCCTTTCTGTCCAGCGCTGCCACTTTGGCTTCCTTCCAGCTTTTCCATCCTGCTTTATTCCGTTCTGTCTCTACCGTCCTTCGCCACGTTGTTTTCGGCCTCCCTCTTGCTCTGCTACCCTCTGGTGCCCATCCTAACGCTGTTATGCAATCGTTCTCCCCCTCTTTCCTTAGTATGTGACCTATCCATCTCCATCTTCTGCTTTGTATTTCACTTTTAATGTTCTCCATCTCTGCCAATTCCTCCACCTTCTTATTTGAAACCTTTTCCCACCATCTTATCTTGAGTATTCTTCTGAAGCATCTACATTGGAAGCTGTTTAGTCTCCTTTCATCTATTTTAGTAATCTTCCAAGTTTCGCATCCATATAAAAATACCGGTCGAACTAGTGTCTTGAACAGTCTTATCTTGGTTCGTCTCCCTATTCCTCTTGTTGCCCATATTTTCCCTAGCCTCTGAAATGCACCACGTGACTTCTGTAACCTGCTTTTGATGTCTCTATTTCCCCCGCCTTCTTTGTCCACTATGGCTCCTAAGTACATAAACTCTTGAACATCTTCTACCTGCTCATTGTTCAACACTAATATGTCATTGCTTCTAGCCTGCTCAGTCCTCAAAGTCTTGCACTTTTTTTGCATTAAGTTTTAGGCCGACTCTGTCCGCTTCCTCCATCAATCTATCAGTCTTCTCACGTAGGTCGTTAAACTTGGATGACAGTAGTGCAATGTCGTCTGCAAAGTCGATATCCTCAAGCACCGTAGTGAAATTCCATCATATCCCTCTTCTCCTGTCTGCTGTTGTTCTTCTCATGACCCAATCGATGACCATTAAGAGTAAGAAACCTGACATTACACACCCTTGCTTAACTCCGGTCTTAATCCTGAACCGATCTGACATCACATCTCTATCGATCACTGCACATCTAAAACCCTCGTAAATTCCTGTTATCACTCTCACCATCTTGCTTGGTATTCCATACCATTTCATGATGTTCCATAGGCTTTCTCTGTGTACTGAATCAAAGGCTTTTTCAAAATCCACAAAATGCATGTACATTGTTGCTCTCCATTCATTCGCTTGTTCTAAAATGTTCCTCAGGATGAAAATATGTTCTACTGTACTTATTTTTGGTCTAAAACCAGCCTGTTCCTTATGTAGTTTCTTGTCCACACCTGACTTGATGCGTTCCATTAACATTCTGCAGAATACTTTACTGATGACTGGTAATAGTGTCAGTCCTCCAATTATTACAATCGCATAAATCACCTTTCTTGAATATCTTAATGATTAGTCCTTTCTTCCACAATTCTGGCCGCTCTTCCGTACTCCATAGTCTGTTATATAGTGTTGATAGTCTAATTGCAGTTTGTTCCATGTCAGCTTTTAATAACTCTGGGCCTACTTCGTCTACTCCAGCCGCTTTCCCATTCTTCATTCTCCTCAGAGCGTTCTTAACTTCCTGTACTCGCCATCTTCCTAGGTCTATTTCCTTAATCACTTCCACCTCTCTAAGATCTCTTCTTCTTTCACTGGGTTTGCTGGGTCCTCTCTATTTAATAATTCACTGAAGTGTTCTACCCATCTCTGCAACCTTTCTTGCGTTCTTGTCTTCATCATCCCTTTCTTGTCTTTTACACCTATTGCTTGCCTTTTCCTTTGCCCAACTATCGTTTTAGTTATGATGTAAAGCTCTTTACTTCTACCACTCTCGGCTGCTTTTTCTGCTATCTCAGCCTTCTCTTCTAACCACTTTCTCTTATCCTCCCTCGCACTCTTTTTAACCTCCTTATCCTTTGCTTTGTATTGTTCTCTTCTTCTTTCTTTCAATCGTTCTGATCTTGTACTTTCCATCTTTACCTTTGGCTCTTTCCTTTCACTAACTTTCTTCCATGTTTCATCGCTTATCCATGTCTTGCTCTGCTTCTTCGTCTTCCCAATGATTTTCTTTGCAGCTTCTCTATATACCTCCACAAAGCAGTCGTGTTCTTTCTTTGGGTCTTCTATGTCTCCTAACGCTTGAAACCTGCTCTTCACTTCGGCATTGTATTTCTCCCTGATCTCCTCATTCTGCAAAATACGTACATCGAAATTTACCCTCCTCTTCGTCTCTCCTCTCCTCTTCATCAACTTTAGTCTCACTTTAGCTCTTACAAGATAATGGTCACTATATATGTCTGCTCCTCTCATCACTCTTGTGTCCATTATTGACGTCCTCATGTTTCCATTTACCATAATGTGGTCGATCTGATTTAGCGTGTTCCCATCCGGGGATCTCCAAGTCAACTTATGTATCTCTTTGTGGGGGAATATAGTCCCAGTTATAATTAGTCCATTCATACTGCAGAAGTCACATAATCGTTCTCCATTGTCATGCATGTCTCCAGTTCCATACTTCCCCATCACTTCCTCTCTGTTTGCGTTGTTGTCTCCCACCTTTGCATTCAGGTCTCCCATCACCACAATCATGTCATGCTTGTTGTAGTCTGTTAAAGTGTCCTGTAATTGATTGTAAAATTCATCTTTGTCTTCATCTTTCGCGTCGTTGGTTGGTGCATAAGTCTGTGTTATCGTCAGTTTTTTGTATCTTGAGTAAAACCGAGCTTTTACTATTCTTTTGCTAATCGGTGTCCATTCTAACATGGTTTTCTTTGCCTTCACACATCATTATGACTACTCCCCCTTGATGCACTTCATCGTCACCTACATATACTACTGTCTCACCACTTTGCAGCGTTGTTGATCCCATCCTCTTCCACCTGCTCTCACTTATTCCTAATATTTCAATTCCATATTCTCTTATCTCTTTGGCTACTTGTGCTGTTTTTGATGTATCTGTCATAGTTCTTACATTCCAGCATCCTATGCTAGTCTGTATTTTGGGGGCTACTATAGATTCTATCGGCCTTGGGGCTTCCCGCAGGCTTTGACCCATAAGCGTCATTCCGGCCTCAGTAGAAGCACTCCCAGTTTGGGTTATGTCAAAGGATATGTTTTCAGTTTCAGTAACAAAATGTTTTTTACGGGGTAGGGATGTTAACCCTGCGCCCAACCCCCAACCTGGAGGTCCAGGGGATCACTCTTTGTCTGGTCTCTACCCTTCAACCTGTTCGGCTTGGGTGGCCCTACCAGGAGTTCAAGACTTCCGCCGACATAGCTCTAGGGGTCATGGAGACACGCAAACTGCCCCGCCACAATAAGGTGATGATCCCTTCGGGACAGGCAAAAATACTTACATATCGTAAAAGGGAAACTCCCCTCCGTAATGCGTATTCTATAGAGCTTGCGTAATACTAGACAGTTAAAACGAAAACTGCCGTTTGTAGTAAATTGCTCAAAGCACCTAAAAAAGACATGGCACATGCCGTTGCTAAGGTTATAATGTACTCTATTGGATAAAAAAGCCGACAATTAAACCCAAATGAACTGTAATGAATGAGACAGGCTTGCAGGGCATGGGGGTATTACGCGTCGATGTTTCAGATAGTGTAATAGCGGTATAAAGTGTTATATTTCTTAAACCGATTGTACCAGACAATATATGACCACTGAATTTTGAAAGGAACATCTCGATGTGTAAAACCAATGGTAGGATTGTATATTTATTTCATATTTAGTAGCCTATATTGCTAGTAGAATACATGGTAGAATGAGACAGTACTTTCACAGTTTATTTTGCATTTGAGTGAGCAGCGCTTTTTACGGCTTTTCTGGCATACGATCAGGCTATTGTTGGGTTTATCTCGTTGCTATGACGTTATTCTAATTTTATGTGATGAATAAATATATTTATGAACTCAAACATAGATGCCATAGATGTCCACTATGTCCCGCATGGGTAGGTATAGACTGGGTGGGGGGTTGCTTGTTAAATGGACTTGCTATGGGGAAATAGTGACAATTAGAAACTCCGTATTCGGCAGAAATCGTCACAAACCGTCTAATAAATTTAAAACACAGAGTTTGTGATTTTGTATAATCACAAATAATAGTTTGGCTGCAGTAGCAACGAATGTCTCAGTTGAGCAAAAAGGTTCCGCCGGCGTCACCTTCTACGCAAAGGGGTTAAGGACTTACCGACAGTGCTTTGTAGGCTGTGTGTGAGTAATTTGGCATTTTTTACATTGAAAACGTGTTTTTGTTGTGATATCACTTCTTTTTGGTAGCTAACTAATGATGATAATGCATGAAGATAATGACATCGAGAGAGACATGCATGAAGAATACATGCAGACTCCTACTGAAGATGTTCGCGTAACCATAACGCCCTCTACTGACGGGAATGAGAACATTTCTCCTATTACCGATAGCCCACAATTACATTAAAAAAATGTGTAGATAAACTATGTATTTAATGTCTAATGAAATACAATGAACACCACCACCTGAGCTATGGAAGAAGCAAGTAAATGAATGAACCAATATGGAGACATGCATGCACAATAGGCTAGATGCAAACACATTCTAGCTGAAAGAAAGACAAATGATGGTGTTTAAAAGGGTAGGCTACACTGTAGAAATAGCTGCTAATGTGACATATGGGAAGATGACTGGTGTTGCTGCAGTAAAAAGTAACGTGAACCTGGGAACTCCTGCATCGATGTCAGGCGCACTAAGCGCAAGGCCATAACGTAGCTGCACATACATGGATGTTTTTTTCCGGTAGGCTACTGTCCTGCCTATTGCTGTGTTCCAGGTAGCCCACCTTTGAAACTCGTAATTACGACCTTCCGACCAGGGAAAATACACTGGAACGGCCTGTTAACTCAGAATAACAAGTGGGAAACTCTGGTATCATTTCACAGCTCCGGGTTGCCGAATAGGAGGAAAGTGACGTGATTCAAAATGGATTCATCTGTATTTTAATGGGAAATGCACAATTGAAACACAATTTAATTTAGCGGTAGTTTCAATGTTTATGCGTGCCCACATCCTTCACTTGATAACACATATAGGAAATATAGGCAATCTATGGGGTTACAGCCTAAACATTGAAATACATTTCTAAGTGAGGCCTATTAGTATTATATAGAAATACATGTAACATTAGGCTATTCAACACTGTCTTGCCATTTGCATTTTTCTCTTCCTCTATGTGACAAAGTAGCTTAGCTCTGCAGCTTTAGGCTCTAACGATATGTTCTTAGAACATAACTTCGAGCTTCCATGTCGGGGCTACGAGCTGCGCGTTCATAATTAACACAGCATACAGCGCAGTTTCAGTATAATATTTTCCAGTATTACCTGCGGGAACTCTTTTGGTAGCCTCCCGGACCATGTAGGTTTAGTTAAGTTTTCTCTACTACAATGGATGTATAAGCCATTTTGATTTGCTCAGTAGCCTAGTGTGTTGTTCCTTCCTCAGCAGCTAACTGGCGTTTCTCTGGTAAAACTTTAGCTAACAAAAGCTTAATCGCACAACACACCGCAGGCATTTCCCAGGAATTTGTGCATCAGAAAAGAATAGCTGGCTACTGTGAAAGAAAGTACTTTGCCTTCCACAGATTATTATGATTATTGTTATAATTAATAGTGGTTGCAATACGTTGTCTGCAGACTATGACATGTTCGGAGGCTATTGTAATTTAAAAAACATGTCTAACCATGAAAGTCATATCTTGGTTGAATTGATGGTATATAAATCCGATCCCGTTCGGGCTTCTTGGTTATATTTTTGTAAATGCTTACTTTTCTATTTTTAAGTACAAGTGAAATAGTGAACAGTTAATACTGTTCAATTTCTTAGCATTGGTAAGAAAACTGTTCTTGAATGTGAAAATGACATTCTTATATGAGCAAAACTATACATGTGCACATTGTTTTAGTCTAAAATGAAATTACACTTTGGTACCTGGCGGGGGATCGAACCACTGACCTCACGCATGAAAAAGCAAGATCTTGACTGCTAGGCCAAAGCAATTTAACAGATCAGCAAACCAAATACCGAAAATAAATGTTAGGATCAGGTGAGAATCGAACTGCCAATGTGCTACATAGTAGCACAACACTAACCATTAAGCTACAGACACTTTCACAGTTTGTGTAGTAGGTAGACAGCCTCTGAAGCATGTAAATGCGACGAGGCAATTTTAAACAGAGCTGCTGGTATGCGGATTAAAGGCGGTTATCCAATGGGGAGAATTATTCTTTGAGGGTATGTAGGCTAAGGAAGAAGGAGAAGAAGAAGAAGAAAAGGAGAAGGAGAAGAAGAAGGAGGGGAAAAACCGGCAAAATAACCCAAGTTTGGGGCTTTATTGTGAGGATGTGTGAAGTTATATCTGAATGCTGTGTGGTCACATGAGGTCAGAATGTGCAGATGTTAATGTTTTTAAGGACTGAGAGTCTGTGGTCATTGTGGTTACTTCTGTAGGAAACCCTGAAAAGTGCCAAACTCGGTGCTGTATAGGTATGGGGCATGCCCCGCCAAGCCGTAAGTTGGCGGATGGCATACCTGCCATCCCAGTTCTGTATTGTTGGACTTCCAGTATGTTCACTTGGGCCTGGCTGTGTAGGGAGCCTTCTCTAAATGTGCCCACTGTAGTTAGTGCCATCATTATCATTTTATATCAGCAGCTTTGGGACTTATGTGGCTCAGTATCCACATTTTTTGATACGATAATTTGTCTGTGACAGACAGTACCAGCTGCATGTGTGGCCACATGCTGTGTTTTCTTCACTGTCACATTTGTATCATAACCCCTGAGTTGTGTTATTTTAGTGTCGTTGAGTTTTGGAGAGTGCTTGAGCTCCAAGCATTAGTTAGTGCCTGGTTTATCCTCTCCGAATGGTACATTATCACCATGACATAAATCCAGGTTCTGAAGTCACACTTGATGACAGGCGTTAACCAATGCACAAGGGTTCCTCAAAGGCTGTGTAAATATCTATTGTTATATACCAACACTGTCTATCTTTGTATTTTGAAGAGGTGGAAAGCAGTTTGCTGTTATCCTGCGATGCTGCCTCTGCCAAGGATTTTCGATCACCTTAATTTCAGCAGCCGGATGTATTACCGTCCTTATTAAGTTGCGTTAAATCAACCGACGCCGGCGAGCTGAAGTGTTTCATTTCCTGAACGTGAGATCCATGTGATGAGATATGCGGGGCCCGATCTCGGCAAGCCCACAGGGAGCTGACTGACTCGACGGGTTATTCAGTCCACGCAGCTGCGGCACGTCGATGGCCAAGGGGGTTGAGTCTTTGGAGGCTCCCGGCCTGCCGCTTCCAGCACCCAAATTAGTCGGATCCGCGGAAAATGAGGCACTCATCCACAAGGATTCAGCGGGTCATTCCGCTGTACCCCCTGCTAATACCCAGGGATCAGTACGTCTCATCCACGGGATGGCGGCGAGGACGGATCTCCCGGCGGATCTGGAGCACTGCACGTTCCCTCCCTCGTTGCTAGGGCTGCAGTGCGAGCAGGCCCGCCGGGGACAGAGAGCGGCGGATTTCGCGGGAAAGCTTACGGGTTGAGCCAAGACGCACCTCACATGTTCATATGGAGTACATTTAGTCACTCTGGATAAGAATGCCTAAATATAAATGAATGTAACGTACAGCAAATATGAAAACACGTAATCAGTAATCAGTACTTAATGTGGAAAGACCTTGGTATGGTTATGACTTTCATGCCGGTGTGTGATGATGGCATTTCAGGAGCATCATCTTTAATATGTTACACAGTTTGGATCTGGTTTCAGAATAAAAAATGCATGGTGTGAACATTCTTCATTTGTGTGCTGTTGTGTTGTATGGTCACTTGCATGCAAACCGCTCTTGTAAATTGGTGTTTGAGTGGAAATGGTAGCTTATGTCCTCGCCCGAGGATATCAACATTTTACAGTGGATGGCGGTAGGAGCTTACGCACCACCATTGTGTTTTGCCAGCCATTTTGTGCCAGAATTTTCCCCACACGTTTTTGAGTAAACACAAGTTTTGAGTAAAAGGGTATAGTGTTTGAGTGGAAACGGCTAAATTGTGGATAACACTCAGTTAATAATTATTATTGAGGAAGCAGCTGTTCAAATTTCAACTATAACACAGCAACCACCAGTGTGGACAGGGGGATTATTTAAGTCAGAACAAAATAACACAGTGTATTTCTCTCAGGGGTTTTTTTTTTGTTATTGTGTACTCATTCTGTATCTATATCTGAATAAAATATGTGCATCACCGTATACTGAGCAGTGATCATGGCTATGTCCAGTTATGCCCTGAAAATATATGCAGCCATTTCCTGTTAAAATAAATAGCTCAAATAAAAGTTCTGTCCATCTTTGTTAAGATGTTAAGAGACAGACTTGGTCCCAGTTTGTGTCTGCCTGAGCACTGTGCCAGGTGTCTATCGCTTGGGTACAGGCTCCGTGAAGTAGACCTGGTGTAAAAATACAGAATTTGAATGTATATCACATACAGAGTGAATGCAGAGACTGTATAATATAAAAAAGTGAAGCTTTGTCCCCAGTTTTTAATTAGATCATACACACACACACACACACACACACTGTCGCACACAATGGTGCAGAAACACTGGCATACACACAGACACAAACATACTCACTGGCTCTCTGAGCATTTAAAAAATGGTTAATATTCCACATGAAAGAATCAATATTTGTAATTTAAGTGTACTTAAGACAACATTTCTTGTTCAGCCAGTTTTCAAGTAAAGTTCAGTATTGTACAAAAGAGAAGAAACCCTGTGTGTTTTATGCAATGTTTAGAAACACTTGTGAAAAAACTGCAATAGACTTGAATTGAACCAGGTTTGTTAAAGCTAAAGTTGTGGATGGTTGCAGTTACTATAATGCTGGCTGTATATTCTTCTGGTCTTCAGTGTGTTTGGTCAAAAAGAAATTATAGTCCTCATCGTTTTCTTTGCATGAACGGGTTCTTATACTGGACCTTTAATGCTCCTGGACAACAGCTTTAGAAAGTAAGCTGTCCCATTCCATATCATTTACACTGAGACTGAAAATGTACACTCCTGCAATCTAGCCATTAGCAAATAAGTATGAGAAGTTACTGTGACATTTCCACAAATGAGTCACCATTTGACTGCAGCCGTTCGTTCTTTCCTATGAAGCGTTCTGAAATGCCTGGATGTGTCAAATTTGCTATTTTTCCCAATAATAGAAGATGGTTGAAAAGAATCAATTGTGGACAAGCCATTATATTATGAGATGGCAGTACAGAAGAATGAGGCATACGACCAAAGGAAATGGAAAGTTAATGAAGTTGGGGGGGTTTAAAACGAAATAGATTTTCTCAACAGTTTAGAACATGTTAGGTGGATTGAATAAAGAGCAATGGACTAAAAACCCATTTTATCCCGGAGAAGTAAAGTCCCTACCTTTCTCTGCCATAACGATCAAACTTAAAGAAGCATTAAATGAAGCAAGCCAGCGCCAGCCACCCCCCCCAGAAGTGATACAGTTTTCGATCCCATGAAAAAGTCTATTTACACACATGAAATGAATTCAAATGGGCATTTTCCGGGGGAACCATAAGCACGGCGTACAATTAAACCTGTTTTAGGTTTTCTCTCAAGATTAATGTCCGAATCAAAATTCATAAAGAATGGGGAATACGTGAAGCTTGAGCTGGAGGATTGGCGGGGATTTTATGTGAAGCCCATTTAATCAGGATAACACTGTTATTAATATTCATAAAGTCAGCTGGAATACAAATGGCAGACTGTGGAATCTAGAAACTTTTGCCGTGCAAATTTATTAAATGCAGCTTAAAAAATTAATGGAATTTAGTTTATATTAGGGGGAAATGAAAACCCTGGTATTGGTTGACTGAAATTGGACTTAGGCATTTCTTTTTGAAGAATTCCATCTTTGACAGACTTCAAAGGCATTTTCAATGAATGCGACGCATGAATGGTCATTTAAAAGGATTTAAAGACATTACGCTGCAATAATTGTACATGAATAATAAGTAGCCCACAGAGGCAATTAGCTCAAAGTCTACAAGGCCAGAATATGAAAATCACAGAAAGACAGTAAAGGACAAAGAAAAGTGAGAAAAGTTTGAATTAAGGGATAAAGTGGTTTTAGCAGACATATGCTGTTTTCATTAGACGGATACAGCTTTTATATTCTGATTCGAGCAGTAAATAAATCCCTTTGGCAGCGCATTGCCTGCAGTAATCTATTTATTTACCTCCACTTGGTGATTTTCTAGCGACTTGGGAAGAACATGATTTGACTTATTAAAATGTCCCCATATTTTTTAAAAGAAAAATAATAGATATCAGATATCATCCTGGACTGTAATCAGTGCATTTTTGCTTTGAGTTGCATGCGAGACAGGTGCAGGTGTAGTCATCATGGTCATGACCACAGTGCCTCACTCCACTGTGTGTTGGTGTTGCATAGAGTATTTGAATATTCTCTCCCCGGTTCTGTTTTCAGTCCGGCAGGGTGGTGTTGCCAAGCCGCCTATCACAGGGAAAGTTTAATTTGCGTCTCCACTGGATGGCCGAGTGGGACACGGGACATTCGGCAACTACGTAGCTACTTGTCAGGTGTTTGCCACCACCGTGACAGGCCCGCAGTGTCTTAACGATTTAAATTTCAACAGCTTCTCCCTCCTGATGGTGTTGCACTGTGCAGATTAATGATTCTGGGGGTCCCAAGCATTAACCCCCCTAAAAAAAAAGAAAATGTGGCCTAAAATATCTGTGTGACAATATTTTTGGCCTCTCCCTGTGTCTGATGTCTTTATTGTCCCAACCAGCTGAGGATATTCTCTTTGTTGTCACCAAATTCCACTCAGCAGATGCGAATGCTCTCTTACACAGGAACTGTTAGGGGAGTTGGATCAAGTGACTGAGTGAGCGTAAGCCTCTTCGGTGTGACTTAACAAATACCAGGGCAGCAACATGACCTGCAATGTGAGCTGGTCGTAGACAACTTCCTGTTTTTGCCACAAGAAGGCCAGATGAAAAGGAGCCATTTATTCATCGCACTGACTCTGGCAAGGATTAAAGCAGAGAGACGCACCTACGACCCCTTCTGATAGTCTTCCATGAAGTAAAGGGACTTCCTCGTTAAAAAGGACATCGATGTCCGATTGTCTATGAAAGAAAAGTTTAAGTTTTATTAATTATTATTAAGCTTCTCTCTTGTAATTCGCCAAAGAAATCTTGTCAATCAGTGAATCAGTCAAACTATATTTGCCGGAATTCCCTTTTAAAGTAATCACCACAGGGTGGTCCACTGAAAACGATGAGAATGTGAATAGGTCAGGCTTGTATGTATTTTCTGTTTTTCTTCTTCAAAGCTATTTTCTCATGTTCATGTTAAAGGATTACTAATCTCCACAGCCGTGCCTTCCAGCTAAAGTCCTCCCTCCCCAAATCCTCCCCCTAAAAAAGACTAGCTTCTGCCTAGAGTCTATCACTGGGATTAATGGAGTCCTGCGGCTTCTCCCACAAAAAGCCAGTTGTCTGTTCACGCCTCAGTGTGCCTGAGAGAATCAGAGTGTGAGCGGTGTGTGCTAGCTTACAGCGGAGGGATAACGTTCCACTGGCATCTGCCCCAGGAGTCACCCCCCCCCCCCCAGGCCCTCCCCCCACCCCCCGCCACTGAGTCGCCCCATAAGTCAGAGAATGGTTTCTCTTTCCCTTTTTCTTCATCTCCTCCTCTTCTCCCTCCCTCTGCCTTGCTTTCTATCTTCCTTTTTTATATGCTTCTCTCCTTCTGTCATTTCCCTCTCTACCTTAGCTTCCTCCATTGGCAGAGTATGATACCTCTCCTTGTACATCTCTCTATTAAAGTGTAGAACTTGTCCCTTTTCTGCTCCTGTCTGTCTACTCAAGAACTCAACTGCATTTTATTTTCTAAAAGTGAATTCCTACCATTTTGTTGTTCATTTTGAAAATGTGGACAAGGCTCTGTAGGCTTTCCCTTTCACATCTATTCTAGAACACTCAATATGGTGTGAATATTGGCATTTTCTAGAAATCACAGTGATTCTTTGGGCAATATTAGCTGTATATGGAAAAGTCTGTATGAGAAATTCATTTTAAAGTGGTGAGAATACATTTTCTTAGAAATATGACGGGTTGCTCTTGCATGAATGGGCCCCACTGTCTGGACTGTGCTGGCGCGGCCCTGCAGGGCGATGCACAATTGCTGCTAGCATCGCCCAAGGAAGGGAGGGTTCCAGCACGCTGGGATTACAGCTATCTGTTGCTGCCTAGCAACCACCACTGGTTGATTGGGTGCCTGTAAGCCTGCCTGTTGAATTGCCCCGGATGTGACTTCCTCAGACTCATGTCTGTGCAGACCTGACTTGTGAATTATGGTGTGAACCGGAAGCTAACTCTCATGCCCTACCAATGATTACATTTGGCCATTCCAAATTGTATTGCAAAAATTATTTTGAAAAGGTCATATGACAGGTAGTTGGCATTAAAGGAGGAGTAACTATATTCTTTTTGCAAATATCCATTACATGTCTGTATTTGTTTCAGTGCCAACATGTTGTATCTATTAATTTGCAAAAGATAGGCTAGTATATACAAAGAGAACTGTGAGTCACAGTCAGACTGTATGCTTCATTGGTTCACAAACCTTTGATTAATTAAGTGTAGGCATAAATTCAAAAAATATATTGTTCTGTAATATTCTATTATAATTTGGACTAGTTTATAGATAATTGGGCCATATTAATCCATGTATTGCCCCTGTATTAGTTAGCACATATGATACATATCTCAGCAGATACAGTGCAGTCCAAAAGTATTTGGACAGTGACACATTTTTGTTGTTTTGCCTCTGTACTCCAGCACATTGGAACAGTGACTATGATGTTAAAGTGCAGACCTTCAGCTTTACTTTGAGGGTTTTTACATCCATATCCATATCCTATTGAAAAATAAGTCTGGCGAAGAAATTCCATATCTACAGTATATCTGGCAGCAGAGTGATGGTTTGAGGCTTGGTTGATACCTCAGACCCTTGATGACTTACAGCCAGAGTAGTAGAGTACTGAAAATAAGATATCGAGTGTTTTTATGTTGTTGCGTCACAGACATCAGGAAGTCATGGCATGCAAAGTATATGCCACCAAATATTAAATCTGATGACTTTATTTAAGTTTGTTAACTTGCCCAATTCCGTAAAATGGAGGAGACTACAATTTCTACACGGTTCAGCTGATATGGATGTAAACACCCTCAAATTAAAGCTGAAAGTCTGCATTTTAATCTGTCATGAGTCCATTTCAAATCCAACGTGCTGGAGTACAGAGCCAAAACAACAAAAAATGTCTCACTGTCTAAATGCCTTTGGACTGCACTGTATATTTCAATTTATTATACAGGATTGCTTACTCCCAAAGCTCTCGTCCATTTGCCTTCCCAACTTCACCAATAGAGGGCAGCGTTCTCCTGCATGTACTCCAACGGAAGAAAGAGGCTCCGGCTCGGAATGTCAATGTTTCTTCTAATTGCTCCCTGTCTATTTGTTGCTTGCTTACGAATTAACTTGCATTTATGGAACTAAATCGTCCCCATCATTTAATTACACCTGAGGAGCTGAACTTTAATTGGTGGCTCCTAACAAGGATCTGATCTGGCTTGAGCAGTATTAAATGGCTGTTTACTTTCCTGATTGCTAAAAGCATTAAAATGATTGCGCAATGGGATTATGTTTTGTTAATTGCTGGCATTCATTAGCTTGGTAAACGGTGAGGTAGAAGTGATTGTACACTGTGGATTGGATAAAATGATGATTTAAATCACTATTTCATCCATCAAATTAAGGCTGCCAGTCTTGTTTTGCTGTACTCCTGAGGTTATTAAAGATGGCTTTCATCCGAGTCCCCTCAAGAACATATTGACAGGCTATAATTAATACTAACCTTTTTAAAGCTAATATACAGTGGCTGCTTCCAATGAAATGCATTTTTCCTTTTAAATTAATCGTAACCTCCCTATATATTTCCAGCTAATCCCAAAGTCAATGAGGAACTGAAACAAAGATTACCCTCCCCAATAAAACAGCACAGCGCTGAGAGCGCATCACAACTGAGGTAAAGGTACCGTGCAGCTCATATTACCTTGTTTGTGAATAATGTTCACCCACACATGGATATGATAAATTAGATTTAGCAGACGTGAATGTATATTAGCGCTCATCAGAGGTGATGGTTATTTTGTTATGAAATGCCTTTGTAGAGCTTTATTTTCTAAATCCTAAATTACTTGGATTTATGTTACTTGGACTAAAAATAAAATCGGGCTTATAGGTGTGTGTTTGTTCATCGCACCTTTTTTGTTGAATGCAGAACCAAATTGGTTGCGAGTACAATTATAAGTAAATTATGTCCATGTTTTGCCATTAGCGATCCTTGTTTAATTTTCAAACCTTTGTATATTTTGTTAATACAACCCTCCTTGTACCTGTTGTAATCTTGATCCTGTGTTCAGTGTTTGATGAATCTTGGAAAAAGACACCTTCATCTTTGCGATAGTTGCAAGCAGGGAGAACAGGGGCACGTTATTGTTTTTCAGTGGATACTAAGCTGGTGAATTGTTTGTGTTCAGACAGCTTCCAGTAAAGGATTTAGTGCCTACTCCCATTGTTTTTTGATCAAGTACGGGGACATAAGAAATATCCTTTAGAAGACTATAAAGATGTTTAACAAGCAGCTGTAAATCCATTTACAGTGACATTATACATAAAACTATTTGCTGTCTGCATTCTTGCAAGGGTGCCTTATGAAAGCCCGCCTAGCTAATCATTAATTGGCATCTTGGTCCAGCAGACATGTTGTGCGGTTTGGGGGAAAGAAGAGCGTACTTTCTGGACCTTGCATATCTGTTTCCACCTCCCCTAGGTCACTAGAAGCTGTAGCAGGCCCATTTAACTGTACTGAAGTGTTCCCCTGGAGACCAATTATACACTGGCTACACTAAGCACAAAAAAGCTGCCATATGTGAAGCCCATATTGTGTAAAACACATCAGTGATTTCACCACCAGGGCAGAATGGTCATGAAATTAAAGTTTTTTTTGCTTTGATGTAAATGTACAGATATTCGACTTTTAATTTGCAAAAAGTACAATGCAGTACAGTGGCTAAATTGCTGTATTCAAATGTTTGAATATTATTATTGCTATTATTATTAGTATTATTTAATCAGTGTATCTTTCATTCATGGATATGTAAGGGGTAGGATGTCTTGAAACAGAATGTAGAGAAGAATAATAATGTTTTTTCTTCAGAAATACTGCTTATGATGATAAATAGCATTTATCTATACCTTAACTAATATTATTTATACACATGATTGGTATTTATTTGATATTGAGATAGTCAATTACCATTTTTAAACTTTATAAGCTTTTACTTCCAGCATCTGTTATTTCTTAATGATTACATTTTTTTCACACCACATTTTTTGGGGTTAAAAATACTAACAAACAGTTTGCTCTCTATGTTACAAAAAGAAGCATATTTATTTTTAACACATCATTTTATCTTGTGTTGTTTAATTTTCGTTTTAGAGAGTTGGAAGCAAGCTCCAACACGTTGGTACGTCGATCGGTTTCAGAAACGCTTGCTGAGGATCTGCCTAAAGGTAAGAGATTTCAGGGATTTACATCAGAACAAAGCGCAGCTTAACGGTGATACTTCTGATACCTACTACTCCGTATCATTAGGCTCCTGACGATCAGAGCGGTTCCTCTCCCGTGTTTTGGACACATGGTATTGATTTGTGGGACCCCCACGCACCTAAATGTGTTTTTAAAATTTGAATCTTAACAAATACACTATAATATACAGTAGAATCTTAGCCATATAAGCCATATATAGCCTGCATTGCATTATGCAGGAGAAATGTATTTGAAATAATTGGAGCCCATTATGATATGGAGCGACGATTTGTTGACCTATTGTATTTTTGAAGCCCGTGCTTAGGTTTTCAAATAGCAGGTAGGGTTAGGTCTACCTGCCACCACACAGTGACAACGTCTTATTGTCAGCTGGGACTGTGCGTCTTACATTGAAATTAAGTTCAGCCTTGTTTTTTTCTACGCATCTGTCATGTATTGGCTAAATAAGTCGTGTGCTTGGTATATAGGAACGCAGGGTTCCTTTTCCTTCCGTGATTATGAGTTTGGCCGTCTATAAATGACATAAGATTTAAAAAATGAGCTTGCTGTTTACCCGCTTAATGTTGTCCAAGCGCTGTTCAGTGCGATACATAAACATTTATTTACATGTGTAAATCACCTCCGGTCATGGTGTTAGTCTGCCATCTAATAACTTTACCTAGGCCGTAATGATATGGCAAAGCCTGTATTTAGATAAACTGGTTGGAATGACAATGAGAGATAAACAGAATATTTACCCACCCTTCACCAAGCGCCGCTGATATGTAAATTTATTCAGCTCCCCTGCACAAATACACATTTGGGCTGTTGCTTAAACACTTCAAGCCCTGCTAGCCAAACAGTTTTTAATGACGCCCGTGCGATTATTAATGGGTGACATTTGACGAAAGCTGCTTGAAGCTTCAGGCTATCAAGCGAAGCGATAGGGACTCCAGAAAGAGTCTTGGGTCGCACTGCAACATCTCCTTCAAGTGAATTGACTTTTTCCCACCCAGCATTTACCAAGTTAAAAAGTGTTTCTCCAAGGTGCTGAATCTTTGGGATGATTTTGCTCCGGAGTGAAGGGGACTCTCCCTCAGCCTTTCCCATAAGAATTAGGCCCTCTACTGTCATTAAACAGCTGCCCTCCCCCCCACACACACACACACACAATTGTGAGTGAAATGCAGCTTTAAACACTCAGTAAAAATTTAAGTAGTAGGCAAGGTCTATGTACAATGTTTCTTGAAAGTCCCATATTTGCCGTGCGACAAAGGGGTTATAGTGTCTTTGGTGTTATTATTCATGGTTGAATTTGGTGTTTGCACTGGTGAGACTTACGGGGGAATACTAATAACTGTCTTCAACAATCCAGAGAGTAGAGCCCTAGCAACAAAGCTATGAGGCAGACCTCCCTGATCTCTAGTTCAAAACATGACCTTTTGCTAAATAATTGTCACCGCTAAGCTGGAGCTTTTGGACTGGGTGGTGGCAGTGCTCACGGCCCCAGCATCAGATTGCATTTATTAACGCAAATAACTCCCCGCGTTTTAAAAGCGTTTGAAGCAGCAATACTGTTTAACTCAGCCTTGTTTGAATTCAACTCCATTTGAATTGCATTGATGTGAAAGCGATTCATCTGATTTTTCTTGTACTGTATATTTTATGATGACGGGGAAGATGGCTAATTGTCCATGTCACTCTTGAACCTGGGGATTTAGCTAACTGTAAAGTGCCTCCTATTTTGACTGAGATAAAATAAATGGTAAAATCAAAGCAGGTTGATTGCAATGTAGCCTCAATGTAATTAAAACTATGACATTTAGATGATGTTTGCAGTGTGCATTTATTATAGCTTAATGATAATTATTATTTGTCTGTACTGTGTCTAATTTGATCATTTGAAGTTCCTAACTGCTCTGTGTTTGAGATAGAGGCAGTAAGAAAGAGAGCCAAAAATGTGTCCCATCTATGGCAGAGGCTTGCAGAGACCTCAGTAGGCATGCCAAACGACAGGCCCAAGGGTTTGACTCATGCCTGGAGTCTCTCTGGCCAGGTTTTCAACAGAAACATTGACAGAGGACGTTTGTTTTTCCTCCCCTCAGCCAATCGAAAGGTCTGCTTTCCCTACTGAAACATTCCCGGCTTTACTTTCCTGAAAACGGACATTTGATACGCTAATATTTCATTAGCCTTTTGCTCTCAATTTTTTCCCTCCCACCGAATGTACAGAAGCAAATGTCAAGGTTACAGAACATGCAACATGTCCCGGTACACTGCTGTAGTTTATTTTCGTTTTCCATATTTATTCTGCCTATTCATTGGTTTAAATCAGGCTTCCTTTTTTGTGAAAATATAATGATTGGATATTTCTGCCATTTCATGCAAATTATATGATAGATGCCATTAACATAAAGAATAAAAGCACATTTAGCTAAAATAATCAGCAAATCACACAAAAACCGTGTTAGTTATGGCACGTGGGGTGAAATTTCCAAATTGTGGCGGGGAGAAAGGGAAAGGGGTTAATCGGCTGTAATGCAGCAACCCCCCCCCCCCCCCCCCCCTCTCTCTCTTTCTCTCTCCCCCTCCCCAGGGGGTCTCTTTGTTCCAGAGACCAAGGTTTCCCCAGCTTTTCCACTGTGGGGAGCCCAGAGAAGCGACATCTCTCCTCAGTCCTGACTCCAGAGCAAGGGAGTCCGCAAAGACGATGGAGGAGGAGAAGGGTCATGTGGTGAGGGTTGATGCCCGGGATCAGGCAGAGCTGGAGCAGAACGCTGGACCTCTTCAAAGGCCATTCCTGTCCCCACAGAACCACAGCGAGCTCTCGCCAAAGAGGTGAGGTAGGACTAGCACGTCGGACAAGCCAATGAGAACAAGGCTTGGTCTGCATCCCTACTTGCAAGGCACCTCAGACTGTTATGGGAGAAAATAACGTTCAGGGAAAGTGATTGCTTTGATGACCAGAGAATGAAAAACACAGCTTTGTATGGGCTATTGCTTTCGCCCAATCAAAACACTTTCCTTGGCATCCGTTTTCAAAATCATACAGGCCTTTTGCAGAATTCCTCATTTATTTTGAGTGCCAAGTGGGCGTATGTATTCACTGATAAGTTTATAAGCAGTAAAATAATGACTGATTCATATCCTGAGAAGTGCGCCCTGTAAGAATGGTGCTTCCTGACCGCTTCTGTTTCTTGTGACTGGCTTCAGTGGTCAGCACCAAGCAGTTTAAACAGTGTCATCACAAATACGGTTAGGAGAAGTTCACAGCCAAGCGGCTTCAGATGGAACATGGAATACAACTCGGCACACAGCGTTGTTGTCTAGCGTTCCCTTACCCAGGAGTCATAGCCCAACCCAAGGCCGGTGCACTTCCTACCAGCTTCGATGTCAGTGGTGCTGCTCCTGTGGCCATTTTGTGAAATGGTAAAACACTGACCTTTTAAAAGGAACAGGTGTCAGTAGTTGCCGTGTCAGGGCTCACACGGGCGACCTGTACGGTGCATTGATGGAGAAGAAAGATCTGTAATGCATTGACTGGGTGCAGCCTCGCTTAAAAGAAGAAAAATGTATCTCCACTGTACCTTTATTTCTGAGACTGTAGCAGTGCCAGCCAGGGACATAAACCTGCCACCTTCCTTCACCGCTATGCCACCCTGCCACCTCAGTGCTACCACTGATCTGGGGCTCAGTAGAAAACTTGATTTTACATCACTTTTCCTATAGAGCCATGTAAGACCCGATATTCTTCTTGGTTGCACTTTAATAAGAACAGAATATAATTCCCAGCTTCAATGAATTAAGTTTTTTTAAATTGGGTAATACATTGAAGTAATATCTCAATATTACCGTAAAGGTCAGTTGTATGATTTGCCTGATATTACAATAAATAAGACGGGTCCATACAGTGTAGGGCCTTGGAATGTGTCCCTTGTGTACTTGATAATAAAAGACGAGACTCCGATCTGTTTGTGCTGCCCTTCCTTGAGTATTGATGTGCAAGCTGTCTAATGGAGCTTTTGCCTTTCCTTACAGCAGCGCACTAGAGGACCAGGGGTAATGCCAATGCAAGCAGCTCCTTTACCCCAACAAAGCATCCGCCAGTCCTGGATAAGGAGAAAAACATTGCCTTCCTGCTCAAGGAGCTGGACTCCCTCAGAGACCTCAATAAGAAGGTAAGCACTGACGGGGCATTTGGGGGCTACCGTGTGAGGTGCTGTGTGTCCTGCCAGTGACCTGCACCCAGAAGGTCCTGGGTTTTGGAAGGTGGTGTGTGCATATGAGCCTTTGATAGAATCGGTGTGTAAAGTAAAAACTGTAAAATTTAAGTAATTTGGCATGACTGTGTAACTTGTGATACAAAACCTGTTCTGTGTGCCCATTAACAGGGAACCTGTCTGAAATGAAGTGTATGTGGCTTTGTTTGGTGACCTTTTGACCCTTGTTGTGCATCTAAGAGTAAAACTCGTAAAACTATGTTGGGTTATTCTATGGTCTGCAGTGTTTTAACCTCTACACAGCACAGTGCTGATTAACAAAGATCTGTATGTTTGCATTCTAGAACCTGAAGCATTAAAAACAGGAAATACAGGTTTCCCTGGTGCCCTCTCCTTTTCAGTGCAATGTAGTACAGTCTGAATGGAGCGTAAGCATTTTTGGTCCACGTCTATAAACGCAGGACTGACACCTCCACTATGGCTCTGCAACAAATTACCTTTGAGCTTCAGGTAGGGGGCGCTGTGGCTGTCTTTGTGCTGTTGTGAGTGCTCACCTCCACTGCCAGCCTCTCCGTTCCTCTTTTCTCCTCTTGTCTAACTTCACTGTCAGATGTTTGCTGTGATTCACTGACTCTAAAGTGCAAAGGCTCAGGAGTTCCGCAGTGGTCTGTCAGCGGTGAGCACGTCTAACATATGGCCAACAGCTTACCGTCAGGCCTTTGATTTGAATGGTCGAGAAGATAGAGAGCTATTTGTCCATTTGTGTGCTTTCTTTATACATCATAATGAGAGCTTATTTTCTGTTGCTATCAAACATAGAACAGGGCCAGTATTATAAAGACCCCTGCCCATCTGTCCGTTTCATAGTAACTCTTTTTCTTCTTTCTTGTAATAACACCGTGTTTGAAGCCCTTAGGTCCTCTCGTCATTTTCTCTGTAAGTATAATTCACTACATTTTCCCTGGGAAAAGCTAGTCTGTACAGACTTTTGAAAATGTGCCAAACCATACCCGGCACCCACCAGTATACCCTGGATTTTGTCACTGTTTTGTGTGGAATCCAGGAGCTTTGGTTTTCAAAAACATCTCTTGGAAATCCGGTGCTTTCAAAAGCATGGGATTGCTGAGGTGGCCTTTCTGCAGGGATGAGAGGAACTGGGTGTTTAACCAGAAGGTTGTAGGTTTGATTCCCAAGTGGAAATATACTTTTGATTCCCAAGTACTGTTATTGCTTGGTACATGACATTAACTGATTAAATCAGACAACCAGCGGTATAAATCAATGTACTCGCAGGGTAATGTCACACTAATTATTAATACTTAGTGTGAATTAAATTAATAATGTCACACAAATTAATAATACTAATAACTTACACTTTGCCTTCAGGGTTGCACACCCATGATGTGTCAGCGGCTGTTTGGATCCTCAGGGAGCTCAGCCCTGTCTCCTGTAGACCATTGAAATGAGCATAATTGATGCCCTGGGTTTGCAAGTGGCTGTGACTCCTGACAGAAAGACAGGAAGGTGTCTTGGGAGCCTGTTTTTGCTGGCAGAATGTTTGGAGCCGCCCCAAAGACTGGAGCATGTTTACAAAGTACAGGGCCGGGGAAGGAAACCATGGCAAAATATTTAAGACTGGAGGTCAATCTATCATTTGGAGCTTGTAAAATATCACTCCCAAAAAGATTTACTGCATCGTTCTGTTATTTTATTTTTTTAATAAGACTTGCGATTATGTGGCCCTGAGGCCCATGGGGCATTTTCATAGTGGCGCAGAAGGCCAGGATGAGCCTCCATATTGTGTGTATCAGTGGAATGTTTTCCCAGGACAGCCACCCTGCTGGGAAACTGCACTGGTGGCGTGATGGCGATGTGTGTAGGGACAAGCCTTCGGCCCTTATGGCATGTTTCTGTTCCTGGGTGTGTGCTCCCTGACCTGCAGGCATATCTCCATGTTTCTCTCTCCCATGCTGCAGCTCCAGCACAGGCTGGCACTGAAGGAGCGGGAGCTGGAGGCGCGAGCGGTGGACGGCGAGCTGATGGAGAACGAGTTGGAGGCTAGAGCCTGCGAGAAAGCTGGAGGTACTGTGTGTGGAGAGAGTAAAGTGTGAAAGATCTGTTCTGTATGAAAGCTCTGTGCTGTGTGAAAGCTCTGTGCTGTGTGAATGATTTGTTCTGTATGAAAGCTCTATGCTGTGTGAAAGTTCTGTGCTGTGTGAAAGCTCTGTGATGTGTGAAAGCTCTGTGATGTGTGAAAGCTCTGTGATGTGTGAAAGCTCTGTGATGTGTGAAAGCTCTGTGCTGTGTGAATGATTTGTTCTGTATGAAAGCTCTATGCTGTGTGAAAGTTCTGTGATGTGTGAAAGCTCTGTGATGTGTGAAAGCTCTGTGTTGTGTGGAAGATCTGTGCTGTGTGAAAGCTCTATGCTGTGTGAAAGTTCTGTGATGTGTGAAAGCTCTGTGATGTGTGAAAGCTCTGTGCTGTGTGAATGATTTGTTCTGTATGAAAGCTCTATGCTGTGTGAAATATCTGTGTTGTGTGGAAGATCTGTGCTGTGTGAAATATCTGTGTTGTGTGAAAGCTCTGTGCTATATGAAAGATCTGTGCTATGTGAAAGCTCTGTGCTGTGTGAAAGTTCTGTGTTGTGTGAAAGCTCTGTGCTATATGAAAGATCTGTGCTATGTGAAAGCTCTGTGCTGTGTGAAAGTTCTGTGTTGTGTGAAAGATCTGTGTTGTGTGAAAGATCTGTGTTGTGTGAAAGCTCTGTGCTATATGAAAGATCTGTGCTATGTGAAAGCTCTGTGCTGTGTGAAAGTTCTGTGTTGTGTGAAAGATCTGCTATGTGAAAGCTCTGTGCTGTGTGAAAGCGGTGAAGTGGTGAGGTACTGGAGCAAAGGGTTGGTGTGAAGAGGACACTAGCTGTGTCTCAAACCGAAGGCAGCTGCCTCGCTGCCTTTCTGCCTTGCTGTCTTGCTCACTCTGAAGGTACCTCAAAAGGTAACGAATTTGGGACACACTTCAACGGCAGGATGATGTCACGTGAGATAAGTGTTTACGTTTGTTCATTACGCTACGTCAACTTGCTAGCAAGTTAGCAGGCTAGTTACTGGAAAGCTCACAAAGGCTTATAAACATCAGATACACTATTCAGTGTATTAGATAATTAAAATGCATTTTTAGAAATAACTACAACAAATTATGGCGTTTATTGCATATTCACACTGTAAAAAAAAAAAAAAGATCCCTTGCTGCCGCCACACAACCGCTTCATTTGTTTTCGGCCGCCATTAATTTAACGGAAGTGAGAAGCCTGAGGTAATCGCAAAGACTTATGGGATATCATACCCGGAGAAGGATACATGCGATGCTGCCTTCAAATGCTGCTTTCTAAGGCACCTTAGAAGGCAGCATTTTATGCAAACTTTCGAATGAGACAAGCCTCAATGCCTTTCTGCCTTCAAATTCTGCCATCGAAGGAAGCATTTTTGCCATTTGAGACAGCCTCCGTTAAAGATGGAGTGGAGGCAGTGTAGTATAATGGTTAAGGAACGGGCCTTGTAACCGAAAGGTTGCAGGTTCGATTCCCAGGTAGGACACTGCCGTTGTACCCTTGAGCAAGGTACTTAACCTGAATTGCTTAACCTGAATTGCTTCAGCATATATCCAGCTGTATAAATGGATAATATGTAAAACATGATAAAAAAAAGTTGTGTAAGTCGCTCTGGATAAGAGCGTCTGCTAAATGCCTATAATGTAATGTAATGTAATGAGGAGGAAAAGGAGGAGAGGGAGGGAGTGCTAGGCCTCAGTGTGAATGAAAAACCTGGAAGTATAAGGAAGGAGGGAGGAGAGTGCCACAGGCTTCACACTGAAGGAGAGGCCCGGAGGTGCGAAGAGGGTGGAGGTTAGCAGCAGTAGGCCTCCCGCCGGGTGTGACCGTTCAGTGCTGTACCATCACACACGGCACTTCTGTTTGCCCAAGGAGGAGAGTCACCGTGGGCGCTCGTTATTTATTTATTTTTCCCAACGCACGGTTGGGTGCCAGCGGCTGTCAGATCCTGGTTCTGTGGTGCCTGTGAGGGCTGTACCTGCCCTGCTGGCCGATGGGGGTTCAAGGGACTGCCAGCTCCGTGCCAAAACGCCCCCAACAAAGGAGGATGTTTGTTCTCTCTGCTGCCGATCGTATGGAGGAAAGAGTGGAGCGCTCAACCTGGCGTCCAACGGGCCAACCACCATTGTTCCTTTATCATAGCGATACTCTGGTTTCCCACAGACAGCATGAAGCACAGAAATTATTTGCTTTCTGTGTCTGTGAAATTTCACATGCAACAAGTAGTTAGCAGCAACCGCAAGAATTTAGGGGGTCATTAAACTTCATTCTGACATTCATATACAGTGGGAACCACTTCATATACAGTCTGAGGACACAACCAACAAGAACCAAATGTTTTCATTATTTATCTAAGGGCTAATACAATTATGATACTGCATTTATTATTTTTATTCAAAAATACATTATTTAAAATAAAATAAACATAAGGGATAGGCTAATATGCTACACGACAAGGTGGTCAGCTATTGAAGAAAATGAAGGCGCTATTGTTAAAATATGAAAGTATTTTAGTTTACAAAAGAAAAGGCTACTAGGTTGCTCACATAAAAAGCAGATGCTTAGTCATTCAGGCATTACTTTAGTTTGTTAAACTGAACATTTCTGTTTAAGCCAGACAAGGAGAATGGAACTTTGGAATGTTGATGTTAACGTTTCTTTCCTCTACATTTGCGTCTTGCAGGGGCTGCTCAGTTGGCACAATTTTAATAATGTTAGTGGCAACATTAATACTTTTAATTCCAAATACCATGGCATTAGAACCAGATTTGCTTGCCGTTGCCTGGATTAGAGGACAGTAGGCTATCTTGCTCCACTTTTTTGTCTGTAGCCTACTGGATGGAGCCCAGTAGCTCCTCAGGCTACTTTCACATCTGTGCCTAGTCACAGACATTTATCTCTATAGCCTCAAGAAAATTAGAAAATTAACTGCGCTTCTTTCTGCGGAGTGATATGAAAAGCGTTCCAAGTTAAACGGTCTGTTACCCATAGCAGCGGTCATTATTCAGTAATATCTGACCATTCTGTTACCCATAGCAGCGGTCATTATTCAGTAATATCTGACCATTCTGTTACCCATAGCAGCGGTCATTATTCAGTAATATCTGACCATTCTGTTACCCATAGCAGCGGTCATTATTCAGTAATATCTGACCATTCTGTTACCCATAGCAGCGGTCATTATTCAGTAATATCTGACCATTCTGTTACCCATAGCAGCGGTCATTATTCAGTAATATCTGACCATTCTGTTACCCATAGCAGCGGTCATTATTCAGTAATATCTGACCATTATGTTACCCATAGCAGCGGGTCATTATTCAGTAATATCTGACCATTCTGTTACCCATAGCAGCGGTCATTATTCAGTAATATCTGACCATTATGTTACCCATAGCAGCGGTCATTATTCAGTAATATCTGACCATTCTGTTACCCATAGCAGCGGTCATTATTCAGTAATATCTGACCATTCTGTTACCCATAAGCAGCGGTCATTATTCAGTAATATCTGACCATTATGTTACCCATAGCAGCGGTCATTATTCAGTAATATCTGACCACAGAATGCCTGAAGTGACAGAATAGAGCATTCAACAAAGCTGTGTTATAATGTATATGATGACTGGGCAAATAATTACCACCATCTTTGATCAAATTCAAAGGATTTTCAGTGTCAGTAATATGCAGTTTATGTCATTGATAATAATTAGTAAGCATAGAAGGTTAACCCTTTAATATGTAAGATAACAAATATGTGATTAGAATGTCTTAACTGAACATTCTAATGCTGATTTAAAGAGTAAGTGCACCCACTGCTTCAGCCTGTCTCCGCCTATTACACAATTTTGAAAAATACTTTGTGGGGTGAGTGAGTGAGAGGGGATGGGGGCGGAGGAGGTTTGTCCATCGTCATATGCATGAATGAACGTACATTGTACAAATTATTTTGTAGAACTCAGATCAAATTGTCAAACTCGATGTTGCAGATAAAATATGAATCATGATTCAGCAACTGCATGGCCTATTTCTCACCTCAAATATTTTCAGAAACATATTTTAGTGGACTAATTAGGTGGAATAAGAGAGTTTATGAACAGGAAGCCACGTGAAGCCGAAACCAAAGAACCGTCGTGTGTCTAACCAATCAGGTGCCAGCTATTTCCGTTGTGGGCCACAACAATTATCCATATGACGTAGAAGTACCGCCTAAGAGGTACTTTTGACATCATGATTGGGACGCTGGTAGCGTGGATAGCAGAAAGGAAATTTCAACCGTTAGAGGGCAGCACAAAGACACTTTTCTACCAGTTTCTTATGATATACAATATCATTTCAGAATTATTGAAATAACGGAACGGAAAATTATTGAAGTTTCATTATAAGGTATATAAACACGTTTACAGCAACAACAAAAAAAATTATTAAAAAAAGTCATCTAGAGTGTACTTACCCTTTAAAGGGACTGCCAACTCAAATCGATGATTCAGTTTTTCAATGGTTAATTGTCATCCTGGGGTGGAATAAACATAACCCAAGTATCAGTACTAAGTGATGTGCCTAAATGAAGATTTTTATTAATTTTTTTCCCATTGCCTGTAATTGGTCAGGCAAGGTTTTGACCGGGCGGGATTAAAACGGACTTCAGGACGTCATCAAAGTCCTATCAGCCAATGATTAACCGGAAATTCTTTACGCCCTCCCCTTCACCAGAGCGTTGCAGTGAGGGACGCTTTTGCAGGCTACAACAGTAAACAACTTTCTTGTTCGATGTGTACTTTCCTCTGGTTTGTCTTTCACAAATGTCATGGCAAAAGAAAAACTGTTTGCGTAGCTCGAAGTGTCCACGTTCGTGTATTTCCGTGAGGTATGTTTCAAAGCTGAAGTCATTGCATTAGTCCGATTGACTGCTGAAAGGTTAAGGAGAAGCTTAAATAATATGGATGCTGCGCTGATACCAGTAACGTTACTATTTGAAAGACGTGGGTCTCTGAGCTTAACTTTAGTATTATTACGTGAACGGATCTTCTTTAGTTCAGTGGCTCAAACATATGGTACGGTTGCAACTTGCACCACAAACTTTCTTTTTTAGGCTATTTAGCTATCGTTTGTTTTGCTAAACGGGGTGTTTGCATTTCCGAGTCTGCACATAACTTGCCTAGAGGCTCTTGGGTGTGGCCTGAATATTAACTCGCTTTCACGCCCACCCAGTCCTGAGAACTGCATAGTTGGCAGAAAGTGACACTATTCAATCTTCATTTTTTTCAGCTGTAGACGTTTTTAAAGGCTGCCATCTTGGTTGATGATTATTTTAATAACGAGGAGTAATGTCAAATAAAGAAAACCACTTTTTCAGCAGTTGGCAATCCCTTTAACAATAACTGCTGGTAATTGAAAGCAATGGCGTTCTAGAAAATAAAAAATAAAAAAACCTCTTCAAAGTTAATGATGAACATTGATGTGAAAAGCTTCCTGCTCTTCTGGGTTGTGCAGAAAATGCAGTATCCTTAAACAGCGTGGCTAATGCAGGTGATCGGTGGCTTCTGTTTGCACTGAAGGTTGTAGAGTCCTTGCACAGTGACTTACACAAACCCCCATTCCCCCATTTCTGCAGACGCCAGCCAGGGTGCAGGGTCAACAAACTGGGCCTCATCACGTTTCTCACCCTGTAGAAAAGGCTATGGCCGTCCATTTTTATTTGCCTCTGGAGATTAGCTTACTTAACAAAAAACAGTCATAATCAATGTACTGCTTCAATCATTCCACAATGAATTACAGAATGTGTGATAAGCTTGTTTAAGAAAGGAGATATCCAAATAATATGGTAAACATGTATCAATTTGTTTTACTTACATCCTGAGTATCATACCATATTAGCTTACATAGTAACCAGTCATGTTTGTTTATGTAATTTAAGTTCTCTGAACATTTGCTGAACAAATACTGAAATTGAGTACAATAAATTCCTTTCTAATTAAATTTAGGTAATAGCTCTCTCCCTAATGAGATATATATATAGTATATATATCATAATTAGCAAGCAAATTGTGCATTTATGAAAAAGTTTGGCAAACAGCATATTTGCTTTCCTCATATTAATGTGATTTGCATGAGTTCAGGGAGGTGGTGTTTAATGAGTAAAATTCCGGCTACAACGCAATATTGATTTTTTTCTTACTTTTTGACTGAACTTTGTAATGGCTAACTCAATTTTTATCATAAAACCACCTCTCCAAAAGAGGAGGTGTTTAGTCTCAATGGGCCTTCATGGTTTTCTGTTGGTGTGGTTAAGTGGTAACGATTGATAATCTCAATCTTGTGGTTGTCTATCTCTTTTTTTAAAAGAAGGAGAGCGGACATTACCCTCAGTCTGTATTTTTTTGTTTTACTCAGACACGTAGGGGTATCAGATAGAGAAGAGGCCATCAGATAGAGAAGCGGGTATCAGAGAGAAGCGGGTATCAGATAAAGAAGCGGGTATCAGATAGAGAAGGGGGTATCGGATAGAGAAGGGGGTATCGGATAGAGAAGGTGTTATCGGATGGAGAAGGGGTTATCAAATGGAGAAGGGGGTATCGGATAGAGAAGGGGGTATCGTATCGGATAGAGAAGGGGGTATTGGATAGAGAAGGGGGTATCGGATAGAGAAGAGGGTTTCTTGTCCAGACCATGGTCACCTCACGTCTGGACTACTTCAACTTCCTTCTCGCAAGCCTACCAGCCTGCGCCATTCTGCCCTTACAACTGGTCCAGAACGCGGCTGCTCAGCTTCAATATGCCTTTTCCATTTTTTTTCTCACCAATTTGGAAGCTGCAACACTCATCACAGCCACCAATGTCTATTCAGGAGAGCTCAACATTACATTACATTACAGTCATTTGGCAGATGCTTTAATCCAAAGCGACGTACAATAAGTGCATATTGAAGGTCATTGACGCGACTACAAAGCAAATCCGACAAAGCACAACTTTCTCACAGCGTAGGAGCTATCCCTAGCAATGAACATGAGTAGTACACACAGTCAGCTATACATTCTGAACTAAAAATAACCAAAAAACACAAGTTAAATAGAAAACAAGCAAAAAAAAACAAAAAAAACAGGAAGCGAGTACTATAGAATGGGTACACTGTAAAAATAAATCCCCTTAAAAAACAGTAAAAAGTCTGGCAGCAAAGTTGCCAGTAGACTACCATAAAATAACAGAACATTGCTGTAAATGTAATTACAGAGGAAACCCCTAAAAATTACAGTAATTTTTCATTCATTCATTCTCATTTGTTGACAAAATCACACTATTAAATGGTATTTCCTCGTAAACCTACGAGCAAGACCATTTAAATAAAAATAACAACCTTCAATTAACAGACATAGTCCGTCTTTTTATATTTATGGGTTATTGCTGTTATTTTAAAAAGAAATCTTTTTATATAAAGCATATTTCTGTAATTTTACAGTAATTCTGCCATTTTTTGAGAAAACAGGAAAAATCCAGTAAAATTTACAGTAGATTGTCTGTTAAAGTACCTTTTTTTTTTTACAGTGTATTTTAGTCGAGGTGGAGTTTGAAGAAATGCGTTTTCAGACCACGATGAAAAACAGACAGTGTTTCAGCTGAGCGCAGCAGAGTGGGGAGTTCATTCCACCACTGGGGAGCTAGGGTGGAAAAGCTCCGCAGTCGGGACGAGCGGGAGCCATTAACACGGAGAGAGGGAAGTGCAAGTCGCCCTGCAGCAGCAGAGCGAAGTGGTCGAACAGGAGCATAGTGCTGGATTAAGTCCTGTAGGTAGGAGGGGCCTGACCTTTTGGCTGTAGTGTAGGCCAGGGTCAGAACTTTGAACCTGATCCTGGCCACGACCGGCAGCCAGTGGAGTGACCTCAGCAGGGGGGTGACGTGCGAGAACTTCGGGAGGTTGAACACAAGCCGAGCAGCCGCGTTCTGGACCAGTTGTAGGGGCAGAATGGCACAGGCTAGTAGGCTTGCGAGAAGGGAGTTGCAGTAGTCCAGACGTGAGGTGACCATGGTCTGGACAAGAAGCTGGGCAGAGTAGGTGGTCAGGTACGGCCGAATTCTCCTGATGTTGTAAACACTCATCACAGCCACGATGTCTATTCAGGAGACCTCAGACGAGCTTGCGCTCTCCTCCAATGCATGCGATGTCAGCCACTGCTTCTTGTGACACCGCAGTTCACAAGTCAGACTGTTACAGACCACTTTCTGGTCTTGTTGAGAGATGTTGTTTTCTAGCGCCAGTGCTTTTGGCTCCAGTGTAGGTCTTTCAGCCACTGGATTCACTAAGTCAATGAATAGAACAAATGCGGTCAAAATACAAAGTCAATCATTTTTCCCAGAAGAACATGTAATCGCAGTAGGTGTTATTTGTGTGATATTTCCCCATGTGCCAATTTGTGACGTTGTGTTATTTGGACAATATTTTCATATTTTGTGGACCAATCAGAGACAGTTTGCATCACTGCCTCGTAACTGCGAGTCACCTGCCAGGGTGGACGGTATCTCACACATTTAGTAATGGCCCCAGACTGTCAATCACACTATGCCAGGACCCAGCCCGGACTTCATGACCATATAAGCTTCCCCCTTTTTTTCTACTGTGTAGTCTCTGGCTCCAACATCGCAGCACAAAAACTGCACTTCCGTGGCTTCAAAACGCTTTTTCACAAGACCATGGAATGTGAATGGGTGACATCACAGTGACTTTGTCCATATGTTTCCTACGGTCTGTGGCCCTTTCACAAGCAGCTCAAAGGCCAATTTTGTGAACCAGCAGCTAGATTTGTGAACCAGTAGTGGTTGCTGGTGTGTGGTGAGACCCCGTCATCTTAGCCGACTGAAACCCTCCAATCCTTGGAGGGCGACGCTAGAGCCAATCACGCGTCGTAGTGTGGCGCTTCCAGCCGCCGTCGCCACTGGCGTGGTACAGATTCGTTGACAGACTGCGGGGCCCATCCATGCACTAGAACAACGTTTTAATAGGATGAGCCACCCAGCTGCTCCTCACTGTTTTTCTACGCAGCCTTTCAGCCCCCTGCCCCGTAGGACCTGCTCTTTCCATTCCCATCATCTCAGATCAGTCCATAGCCATCTGCAAACTTTGCTCACTTGCTAGAAACAGGGTCAGACCAGTATGTGGTGACTGATTCAGGTGTCTTGGTCTTAAACAAACGCAGCATTGACCTGTCAGGGAACGTCATGGCCCATATTTGTAAAGCCTCTCAAAGTAGTTCTGATCTAGGATCAGGTTTCCCCTGTCCATATCCTAACCTCATCCATTATGGACAAAACGATCCTAGATCAGCACTGTTTCTCTGGGACGCATTATAAATATGTAACCAGGGCTGGAGTTTGACCATTCAGTGTCTATGGCAAGTACAAACCTCAGATGTGGAGTGGCCACTAATGTCACTGTGGTAATTTGTTATCAGTTTGTGGACTACAGCGTTCAATTTCACCTATTCAATAATATGTCTTTCATCAATTAAATAAACATAGAAAAACATGGAAGCCTCCATTGCGCAATGTTTGAAATATTGTAATCTCGGTACAAGTTTACACATCGGATACCAAAAATAAACTAAATGTGAGGAAATAAACCTATTTTGTCTAGAATCAGTTGCCGAAGCGAGTTGTTTATTTTCCACACCTTATTGTTAAAAGTGCACAGATGTGCCCGATTGCTGCAGAGCCCCTCGCCGCAAAATGAGTTTCACTTTTGTTAATACTCGGGCCTCCCTGTTTCTCTGGCAATAACTGTGTGCCAGGGGAGCTTAGCGGCGTTATTGTACTGCAGGCAGGCTGTGGATTGCGCAGCCCGGCGGTGTTAATAACCACACTCTGTTTTTACACCCTTTCCCCCCTCAGCCCTGGTGGAGGAGATCTACAAAGCTCAGAGGGAGAGAGACCAGGCTGTGATGGCCCGGCTGCGCCTGGCCAACGAGGAGAGGGACGAGGCCCTGCTCCGGGCCAAGAGACTACAGCTGGCGGCAGCGGAGTACGTACGCTGCCTCCACCCGCTGCGGCCGCTTTGGGGTGGGGGGTTGGGGTGTATGGGGGCCTGAAATGAAGGCGGTTTTGGGCAGTGACCGGACAGAATGACCCGCTCCTGAAAAGGATTCCATTTACTCTCCCTCTTCCAGGATCTCAGGCTAAACTCTGTTAATTCACAGGGGTTTTTTTCTCCTTTCGTCGGGTCCTTTCTTGCGGCGATTCGCGGAAGCGTTGGGCGAGCTCGTTCGCCTCCCGTCACTTAGGAGACTGCGCTTTGTTCTTCAGCCTGGCAGACAAGGTGAATGAATGGGCCGTGGGGGGGGATCCAATATCGACTGGTTTGGAAATAAATCAGAGGGGTGTGACATTTCATAAAGGAGTCCCCTCGCCCTTAGTACAAGGTTGTCAGTCAAGAGTTGCACTGTATAGGAAATCAATCAAGTCCTTTAGCCCACTAGATATTTACCACCCTGTCTGAACAGGCCTAATTAATGTGATTTTTTTAGGGGGGAGAGGGGGGGTGCGTGGGGTGCTCTTAAGTATGAGGCCCTTTAAAATTAAAGCTTCATTGTCTGCCTCTGAAAGGGTAGCAGGCAATATTTGCCAGTGCAGTTTAGAAGTAATTACATTTCTACTTAAGGGAATATAACTTTCTGTTGGAAGCAAATCTATATTTCAGTAAGCCTCTGTGTTGAAATGATCACCACTCGATAAAAACTCAGTTATTAGTACAGAACAACCTATTTTTCTTTTCTATTTTGTTTTCCTCTGCAAAAAGATGCAGAAAAATGACTGAAAAGTTGACAGCGATTTGTCTGGCAAAATTACTACGAACACAACAGAGGCTCATCAAATTAGAATTCCAGCCGAACATTTATTTGGGTCGTCGTAATTGTTTTATTTTATTGCTCTGATTTTAATGTGATGAGTTATCTGAGAATGTACACATGGTCTCAGTGGTGATCAAGAAACACATTTCAGTTTGGCCAAGTAAATGCAAAATTGCTTGAAAATCTAATTAAAGAAAACATCCCCTCATTTTCCTCTTTCTGCCTCTCCCAGCTTCCATTAAAAAAAAAAAAAAACGGTAATTGATAGCCATGCAAAATCCCATTATCTTTTTGGGAATATGGAAAAGCATGTTCTAAACCTTTATTTTCTGAGGTCAGTCCTTGGACCTTCTGTGATTGAGTATGTGCGTATATAATGGGAGGTGATCCTTGTAATGCCTTTGTAAATGAGATCAGGAGTTGGCTTTTTTCTCCCTGGGAGGACTGAAGAAACGGGACGTGCTGACGCACCTAAAAGAGAAGGGCGAATGCAGACAGGCTTCATCTGAGCAGAATTTCAGACTCCACAAACAGCTGTGTGTGCAAGGAAGGGGAATGGTGTTCCACAAACAGCCTTGTGTGCAAGGAAGGGAATGCTGTTGATATGGAAATAGTAGTTCATCCAGTTAAAAAAAAAAAAAAATTTTTAAAACTTGCAAACTGAATATTCTGCTTTTGTTGAGAACCCGAGTGATTGCCTCATGTAGTGAACAATGTCCGGTTGATGTGGCTCTGTTTTAGAGCAGAGTTAATTTTCTCAACACTTATTTTCTAAAATACTGCTCTATATAGTGTGTCTCAAATGTGATTATTTTTCTATATAAAATAATTAGACACGGAGGTGAAAAAGTGTCAGATTCACCTCCATGTCTCACATCCCATTTGTTGGTTTTTTCATTAAAAGCCTCCTTATATTAAGCAACACAAAATTGTGAGGCAACTCTCCAGTACTAAAATGTTTTGCTAGCTATTCTCTGTCAGTTTTTTCCTGCATGGACCAAGATAGAATGACCCTTTATTATAGCTTTAGGACAACCCCCTCTGTCCTGTCACCACCGCCGGACCGAGGCATGTCACTCAGGAGCTGTGTCTTGAGTTTAGAATGGTATTAAAATCGTGTCTCTTCATCACGCTGTGTGTTTTATGCCCGTGCAAATGATATGGTATGTCGAGACACCTGTGCCTTCCCAAACCAGTGCTTTGTATGAAAAATGAAAATATTTAGTAGATTTTGATGGCCGTCTCTCTGGGAAGTGGTGCAGTTATTACAGTTGTATTCCTCCCTGCGAAGGCACCCAGCAGTGAGATGCACGAATGCTTCTGTCACGGACTCTCTCCCCTCAGCTCCGCACATATGAACAATTGATCCCTGTAGTCATATATAGCAGTAAACATTAATAACTTAACAGTCCCCCGTCAATGGCGAATATACGGGGCATTATTGGGGAGTAATGGCTCAGTCTCGTAGCACTTTTAATATGTCGAGCTGTTGTGATCGACTCTGAAGACCAGCAGAATGCAATTACTGGAGGTGGTGGTAGATTTGGGAAGTGATCTCATTTTTCAGTACTAAAGAAAGGCAACTGATGGAGGTGTCTGTGTCCCTTTTCTACCCTCTCTAGACTGGAGAATATTAACCCAGAAGATAATGATGCGGTAAGCCTTTACCTTAAGAGATATTTTGCTTATCTCCATTGCCCCCCCCCCCCCCCCCCCCCCCCCCGCACTCCACCCACACCAACCTGTTTTGCCAGACTGTCTGCTTTGATGGGAAACAGAGAAACAGATATTAGGCCCATCATTCATACATACATTCTTGAGATTAAATTGCATTTCTTTTTTTAAAAAAAAGATGTGATTAAAGATTTAATGAACGGTTTCTGTAGTTGCTGTAACACAATTTAACAGCCTGAATGGTTCCTCTCCTGTTGATATCATCAGAATGTGAAAGGGTTTCAGATTAATTTATAGTTTTGGAATGGTCCATTTAATTGGGCTTTACTCAAAACCACCACTAAAAGTCTTGGTGGTCTGTCAGCCTTAAGATATATTTAACTAATAAATCACATATATGATTCGATATCTGATACATGATTTAAGGTTCAGTTTAGCATTGGACTCCCAGATGCGCATCCAGTAGAGGCGCTAGTTCTTACTTCAGTGATATACCCCACAACCTGAGTAGAACCCTGATGGTTCTAGTGCCAACTGTGGCTGGGACATCACATAATTAGCCATCGTGTTGTACAGGGAGAGAGTGCCTCCCCTGCATTACTGTACAATAAGGACCCTTCAGATCAAATGTGTGCCTGTGCTAGTTGCACAGTTCCCCAGTGCAGTCACTCCCAGTCCACCACAGCTGATATTTGATATGCATTCTGACACAAAATGGCTGCTGTTCATCACCCAGGCAGGAATTATTGAAATGAAATGGTGGTTGAAATGAACTCCCTCTATTTTACTGTTAAAGGTGCAGTAGGCAAGATTTTTTTGATATAATTTTGGCGAAATTATAAAATTTACTCATTATATTCCAGCAGCTATCAAAAAATCAAGTGTTCTGGGGGGAAAAATCTGGTTTCTGTGAGTGTCCTGGGCTCTGTATTAGGCTGTCAAAAAATCTCAACCCGGTCTTCTAAAAACCAACCAATCAGGGCAACTATCTACAAGCAAAACATCCTCCCCGTAGAATAAACCCCTCCCTGTCTGCCTGTTTCCACGCGTGCACTGGAGCATCATTTGGTGGGAGGGGCTTAGGAGAGAGATAGGAAGGACGAGAGCAAAAGGGGGAAGTCTTTTTGCCGTGTATATTTTCAAACTTGCCTACTGCAGCTTTAAGCGCTTTGTGATTGTGAAAGGTGCTATGCAACTGCAACCCATCATCATTATTATGAACAAAAAATGTGGGTGATAAAAGTTGTCAAATAAAGGTTTCATTTTGCATGTGTGTGGGGTCAGTTTGCTTTGAGCATCCCATTGAATGGAGTTCTGGGATGTGTCTCGGGTCAGGACCTGGAGGAGCTGTTGAACAGGATCAATGGTGCAGACTCGGCCCTGGGCATCGAGCGCAGTGGGGCAGTGATTGTAGACCGGCTCCAGAAAGCCAGAGAGCGCTGGAAGAAGATCACAGCTGAGGAGATGAACGCTGTCATTGAGGAGAGGGATGCTGCATTGGCTAAGGTGAGCACTGACTTTAACATGAATGCTCACTGATGCCTAGCTCTTTTGCTATACGCTGCATAATCCACACTGCTCAAGAAAGACATCATACTGAACATTGATCCATGGTTGCTTGTACAAAAACACCACACCACACACCAGGCACAACAGGTAAGCCCAATGTACTTGTACTTGCTTTTACTGAACACCACACTATGTTCTGAACACTGGGTGGGCAGGTAGCAAACTGAACACTGCACTTGCACTGGCCACTGAGCACAGTCCACTGGAGATCATGTACCGAACCAGCCAGCACACTGACCACTGTGGACTAAGCACATTGCACCAAATCCTGCCCACTGAACACCATATGCTGAACGCTGCGCTGAACATCGCAAGTATTCTCGTCCCTGCAGCAGCATGCCACGGCAGGAAAGGGTAAATGCTGAATGAATGGGAAGTGGTGTAAACACATTGCACACTTTTGTTGTGTACTGAGCCAGAAACCTTTGTACTGCTCAAACCAGAGACATCTCCTTAAATATTGACCATCTTTCTTTTTCCCCATTTAAGATACCTTCGATTATCAGTCTATTAAGCCACGTATGTCTATGTGTTTAGTCTTAAATCATTTATTAGATTACTGAGCAAATAGGCCACTACTCACCTCACGTGTGGGGAAACAAATATTGCCTCATAACCTCAAATATTTGATAGATCTTTCTTGCATATTTTCAATCGAATGAAAACAAACAAGCAGTCAGCCAAATATTGACACCCAGATATTGTACTTCATCACAAAGTTCGAAAGTGGGCCAGTATTTGCCTAGATATCTTTGTTTGTAAACACACCTTATATTACTTTATGAGTGTCTAGGATGTCTTTTACAATGAATGTTATTTGAGGAAAGCAAAGCAATACCACCCTCTCTGATGGCTATAATATGGTGAGTACTGCATCTCTTACTCGTGCCAGTGATGTCATTCCAGGCCCTACTGTGTACGTACAGCGCATTCATTTGTGTTAATTTGGCAGAAGTTTATTTGACCCATACATTTTGCTTTTTGCCGTAGCCTTTCATTAAACCCGGTCTTCTGATGGACAATTAGCCAAAAGTTTAACTGAACTGTGTGTAACTTTGGATATGCGTTTAATATAATCCTGGTAGGATTCTGTGGAATCTCCAGCTTACTCGACTTCCCGACTTTGTTTTTAAACTGGCCAGTTTCACTCTTATGCTGCCACTGGTTTGTGATCTGGATTGAGTGGGAAACGAGGGCGGACGCAGACGAAGAGGGCAGACTCGGACGCAGATGAAGAGCGCAGACTCGGACGCAGATGAAGAGGGCAGACTCGGACGCAGATGAAGAGGGCAGACTCGGACGCAGATGAAGAGGGCAGACTCGGACGCAGATGAAGAGGGCAGACTCGGACGCAGATGAAGAGGGCAGACTCGGACGCAGACGAAGAGGGCAGACTCGGACGCAGATGAAGAGGGCAGACTCGGACGCTGATGAAGAGGGCAGACTCGGACGCAGATGAAGAGGGCAGACTCGGACGCAGATGAAGAGGGCAGACTCGGACGCTGATGAAGAGGGCAGACTCGGACGCTGATGAAGAGGGCAGACTCGGACGCAGACGAAGAGGGCAGACTCGGACGCAGATGAAGAGGGCAGACTCGGACGCAGATGAAGAGGGCAGACTCGGACGCAGATGAAGAGGGCAGACTCGGACGCAGATGAAGAGGGCAGACTCGGACGCAGATGAAGAGGGCAGACTCGGACGCTGATGAAGAGGGCAGACTCGGACGCAGATGAAGAGGGCAGACTCGGACGCAGATGAAGAGGGCAGACTCGGACGCAGATGAAGAGGGCAGACTCGGACGCAGATGAAGAGGGCAGACTCGGACGCAGACGAAGAGGGCAGACTCGGACGCAGATGAAGAGGGCAGACTCGGACGCTGATGAAGAGGGCAGACTCGGACGCAGATGAAGAGGGCAGACTCGGACGCAGATGAAGAGGGCAGACTCGGACGCAGACGAAGAGGGCAGACTCGGACGCAGATGAAGAGGGCAGACTCGGACGCAGACGAAGAGGGCAGACTTGGACGCAGATGAAGAGGGCAGACTCGGACGCAGACGAAGAGGGCAGACTCGGACGCAGACGAAGAGGGCAGACTCGGACGCAGATGAAGAGGGCAGACTCGGACGCAGATGAAGAGGGCAGACTCGGACGCAGATGAAGAGGGCAGACTCGGACGCAGATGAAGAGGGCAGACTCGGACGCAGATGAAGAGGGCAGACTCGGACGCAGATGAAGAGGGCAGACTCGGACGCTGATGAAGAGGGCAGACTCGGACGCAGATGAAGAGGGCAGACTCGGACGCAGATGAAGAGGGCAGAGTCGGACGCTGATGAAGAGGGCAGACTCGGACGCTGATGAAGAGGGCAGACTCGGACGCAGATGAAGAGGGCAGACTCGGACGCTGATGAAGAGGGCAGACTCGGACGCTGATGAAGAGGGCAGACTCAGACGCAGATGAAGAGGGCAGACTCGGACGCAGATGAAGAGGGCAGACTCGGACGCAGATGAAGAGGGCAGACTCGGACGCAGATGAAGAGGGCAGACTCGGACGCTGATGAAGAGGGCAGACTCGGACGCAGATGAAGAGGGCAGACTCGGACGCAGACGAAGAGGGCAGACTCGGACGCTGATGAAGAGGGCAGACTCGGACGCAGATGAAGAGGGCAGACTCGGACGCTGATGAAGAGGGCAGACTCGGACGCAGATGAAGAGGGCAGACTCGGACGCAGACGAAGAGGGCAGACTCGGACGCAGATGAAGAGGGCAGACTCGGACGCTGATGAAGAGGGCAGACTCGGACGCAGATGAAGAGGGCAGACTCGGACGCAGATGAAGAGGGCAGACTCGGACGCTGATGAAGAGGGCAGACTCGGACGCTGATGAAGAGGGCAGACTCGGACGCAGATGAAGAGGGCAGACTCGGACGCAGATGAAGAGGGCAGACTCGGACGCAGATGAAGAGGGCAGACTCGGACGCTGATGAAGAGGGCAGACTCGGACGCTGATGAAGAGGGCAGACTCGGACGCAGATGAAGAGGGCAGACTCGGACGCAGATGAAGAGGGCAGACTCGGACGCTGATGAAGAGGGCAGACTCGGACGCAGACGACAAGGGCAGACGTCGATTCTATGTGGTAGTCCACACTTTTTCGGTACAAAAACTTGAACTATTTATTCATATCCTTGCCGTACATCTTAAATAAGATGAACAACCACCAGTTTAAATGGGTGCTGTCCAATTAGAAGTGACAATGTCATTTAACTGCTGAATAGTTAATATTTTGGGGTTTTGAGATGACATTGCTTGATGACTGCTGCAGATGGAAGTGTGGTAAGAATGTCAATGGTAAGCGGGTCTTTTGCAAAACAAACACAAGCACAGAGGACAAACAACCAGACGTGCGCTTTGACTAATTCATGGAGGTAGGCGGCGGTCGCAGGTAAAAACTCCCTTTGTTGGAGTCGGCTCTTTCTGTGCCCGGATTTGTGGGGATGTTTATACTGGGATCCATCCTGTTGCCTGCCCCGTGGGTGGGGTAGCTAGGGGGGTGTGGACGAGGGGACGGGGGGGCTGCCTTGTTTCAAATATCAGGTTGGGCCCAACTGGAATAAAAAGACAGGCATTAGCCATGGGGAGAAGAAAGGCGGCGCGGCTCACACTACGTCCGCCAGACAAATGAGGCCACGTGGACGGCGTGCTGTTCCCGAGTGCTGCTTCCACGGTGTGGCGCCCTGCTTTCTGGCGGGCCAGCCGCTGTATCAAAATGTTAATACGGATGAGTCCGATTCACTTGGAGATGCCCTTTGGCCGACGCCCCGTCAGGCCTGGCCTAGGCCCCGCGAGGCCGCCCCATGCCTCGCCTCCTGCAGCTGGCCCTGCCCACGCTGTGCCCTTTTTTGAAAATTGCAGTGTTCTCAATGAGTCACTGTTATCTTCCAGCATTGGGAGAGACTGCTCAAAACTGCAGCTGCCGTGGTGAGGACAGGCCTCTCATCCGGGTCCAAATCTTTGTATTTTTTCTGGACATCCTGTGCTGCTGACCTTCTGGCTTCCTCTGTCCCCAGACCCATCACTGGTCCTCATGAACGAGCACGAGAGCAACATCTCCCATCTCATGGCTCTGTGCTGTTCCATTATTAAAGAGTAACATCTCTCCCATCTCATGGCTCTGTGCTGTTCCATTATAAAACAGCAACATCTCTCCCATCTCATGGCTCTGTGCTGTTCCATTATAAAAGAACAACATCTCTCTCTTCTCATGGCTCTGTGCTGTTCCATTATAAAAGCGTAACATCTCTCCCATCTCATGGCTCTGTGCTGTTCCATTATAAAAGAACAACATCTCTCTCGTCTCATGGCTCTGCTGTTCCATTATAAAAGAACAACATCTCTCCCATCTCATGGCTCTGTGCTGTTCCATTATAAAAGAGCAACATCTCTCCCATCTCATGGCTCTGTGCTGTTCCATTATTAAAGAGTAACATCTCTCCCATCTCATGGCTCTGTGCTGTTCCATTATAAAAGAGTAACATCTCTCCCATCTCATGGCTCTGTGCTGTTCCATTATAAAAGAGTAACATCTCTCCCATCTCATGGCTCTGTGCTGTTCCATTATAAAAGAACAACATCTCTCTCGTCTCATGGCTCTGTGCTGTTCCATTATAAAAGAACAACATCTCTCCCATCTCATGGCTCTGTGCTGTTCCATTATAAAAGAGTAACATCTCTCCCATCTCATGGCTCTGTGCTGTTCCATTATAAAAGAACATCTCCCATCTCATGGCTCTGTGCTGTTCCATTATAAAAGTGTAACATCTCTCCAATCTCATGGCTCTGTGCTGTTCCATTATAAAAGAGTAACATCTCTCCCATCTGATTTCTCTGTGCTGTTCCATTATAAAAGAGTAACATCTCTCCCATCTCATGGCTCTGTGCTGTTCCATTATAAAAGAGTAGTGTCTCTTCCGTCTCTTGGCTCTGTGCAGTTCTGCTGTTTCATTATACAAGCCCCAATTCCAAGAAAGTTGGGACAGTATATAAAATGCACATAAAAGTAGAAAGCAGTGTGAAAGCATTTGTAAATTCTCTTTTACATATATTTAATTGAAAATGGTAATAAGAAAAGATATTTAATGTTTTACCTTATCAACTTATTGAATTTTGTAAATATTAATTCCGAATTTGATGCCTGCAACATGTTCCAAATAAGTTGGGACAGGGGCAAAAAAGACGTTCAAAAGTAGTTCAAAAAACACCTGTTTGGAACATTCCACAGGTAAACGGGTGATGCTATCATGACTGATTATAAAAGGATATCAGAAGACTCTTGATATCTTATCTTCAGCTACTCTTACAAGCAATACTTCACGTGGCGCTGTAATGGTGACATGTAGTCCAGCTGTCTCGTGTTCGTGTTTGTTCATTTGAATGTATTTTGTTGTGTCTGGCTTTTGTCTTTTGTTTTTCTTTCATGCGCTGTGTATCTGTTGTGGGAAGGGGAAGCAAGCTGGAGATTTTTCAGGGCACTCCTTCTGCTCGTTTTGATAATATTGGCAAATTGTCTAGTCGGGATAATTTTGTTTGTGGTCGTCACCATGGAGATGCATTCACAACATATGCTCGGGCATGTCCATTGGATCTGCAGTTACAATGTTTACCATCGTTCTTCACCGGAGTTGAAGATGTTGGGACTCGGGACTGATCTAGGACTGCAGGCAATCTTCAAAAGGCCACCAGGGAAGGGGAAGGAGAAGATAATGCGGGGGAGGAGTGAGGCGACGAATGGGAAGGCTGACGCAGTTCGGTGCTCCATTTCAACGGTGTACAGAGACTGCAACACTGCGTGTATGGAGGAATGTTGTGGAGGCGGAGTTTGTGTGTTGGACTGCTTGATAACACTGGACATCTCGGGACAGCGGGGCTATTTTTAATCATGACGTTTGGCTGTAGGCTATTACACTTTAATTTACTTAATTAGTTTGATTAATGCAATGATTAGGCTATATTGAATGTCTTTGTTTGATATGTTTGTGTGTTGTGGGTCTGCCCCACTGTCTGTCTTTTTTTTTAATACTGGGGCTACAACTTAACTTTTATTTTCCCGCTAGGGAACTTATTCAATTCTTTACTATAACCTCTCTGCATTTGAATGGATCTCTATGGGAATTCGGGGGTGGGATTAGATTAAGCTGTAAATTGAATGAATGAATGAAAACTTTATTGCCCCGAAGGGAATTTGTCTTGCACACAAGAGCATTACATAAAAACAATAAGAACAATAAGACATAATCATGGCACTAAAAGCACTAAAATAAAAAAAGCACTAAAATAAATTAGTTATTGTCCTTTATTTTTGTTGGGGAGTTCTATACTCCTTGGTATGAATGAGGTGGTGGCTCTTTTTGATTTCAATAGTGGCACACGGAACCGGCGTCCAGTGGGAAGGGGGGTGTATTCAGGGAACAGTAGGTGGGAGGCATCTTCTAGTGTCCTCATGGCCAAGTTGAGGGTAGACTTTTCGTAGAGCTGGGAGATGCTCTTCTGTCGTGCTCCGACTATCTTCCCTCCAGTTCTGGTGATTTTGTCCAGCATTCTTTTGTTCTGTACTGAGAGGCCACCCCCCAGCACTGGATGCAAAAAGTCACCACACTGTATAAAATAGTGACAACAGAGTTTTAGTTTCCTTAAAAAGTAAAGTCGTGCCTTGTTGTATTTTGCTTGAGTGCTTGCAGTCCATTTTAATTTAAAATCGATGATGGTGCCTAGATACTTATACTCCTCAACCTTTTCAATTGGTATGCCATTCAGGATCACAGGATACAATGGTGGCCTTTCTCTAAAATCAATAATCATTTCTTTAGTCTTTGTAATATTTAAGATCGGAGAGTTCTGAATACGCTAGTCATCAAAAAAAGTCCACCTCAGCTCTATAGCTTGTCTCGTCTTTTTTTAAGAGGGCTACAAGGGTGGTATCATCTGCAAACTTAAGTGAGCAGTTGTCATGGTGACTAATGCAATCATTAGTGTATAGGGTAAATAATAATGGCGACAATACGCACCTTTGCAGCACCCCAGTATTTGTGATGATAGTGGATGATGAATGACTTTGACCCGCTCTTACAAACTGCTATCTGCCAGTGAGAAAGTTCTGGATCCAGTATAGCAGGCTCATGTTTACACCCATGTTTATCAGTTTCTCTGCCAGTATATGTGATTGGATGGTGTTAAAGGCTGAAGAGCAATCTGCAAACAGGATGCACACATATGAGGATGGTATTTCAAGGTGCTTGTGCCCTGGGTTTAACAAGGCTATTGTTGCATCTTCCACACCACATTTTGTCCATGCATCCATATGTCTTGAGTCTCTGCTCATTTCATCACAATTGGGGTGAGTGCTACAGGTCTAAAATAATTTAGTTCAGCAGGTTTGTGTATCCAGCGATTTCTGCTGTTCTCCATAACATTGGGACAGTTTGTGTATCCAGCGATTTCTGCTGTTCTCCATAACATTGGAACAGTTTGTGTATCCAGCGATTTCTGCTGTTCTCCATAACATTGGCACAGTTTGTGTATCCAGCGATTTCTGCTGTTCTCCATAACATTGGAACAGTTTGTGTATCCAGCGATTTCTGCTGTTCTCCATAACATTGGGACAGTTTGTGTATCCAGCGATTTCTGCTGTTCTCCATAACATTGGGACAGTTTGTGTATCCAGCGATTTCTGGTAAATTTCACTGAAAACAGGGCTCAGCTTGTCACGATTCTTTCCTGTCATGTCACGTTTTGTGTTTAATTTCTGTCTTAGTTAGATTTCTTGTAAATGTCACGTATTATATTTAGTCTAGTCACGCCACGTTTTGTTTGATTATTGTAACGATTTATTTTCTAGTCTTGTCATGTCACGTTTTATATTTGATTCATGTTACGTTTCCCGTTCTTTGTTAGCATACACATTTTCGTGTTTTTCCGCAGCCTTGCGTTCATGCTTTCTCTATCTCTCTTGCTGTCGCTCACGCTTCCCTAATTGTTTCATTCTCCCGTGTCTAGTTTACTAATCTACTAACGTTAGATCAGGATTGGGTAATACTAACTCTCTAACCATGTCATTTAGTAATTTACTAACGCTAGGTCAGGATAGGTTTATTACTAACGATTACTAATTATCTTGTTACCTTGTCAGCCTTCCACACCTGATTTCCATTCGCATGCTGCTCTCAGGCTAAGTGTCTGCACCTGTCTACACCTGCATTTAAGGTCATTGTTCATGTCTTGTCTTTGCAAAATTGTTGCCTCCTGTTTGTCAGTGCACTTTTGAGCGTTTTTCCAAGCCTGCCTTTTTGTTACGATCCAAGCCTGTTTTTTTGACCATTGTTACTGACTTCTGTTTTTTTGACCACTGCCTGCCTGTACCACGAGTTATTGCCTGCTGTCTTTGTACTGTTGCCCCGCGGAGCGGACTTCGGTCTGGACTCTTGCATTGTCTTTGACCCCGAGCCTGCCTACCGTCTGCCTGTACTACTGCCCCGCTGACAGCTACTCTGGTTACTGGACCTTTCGCATGGTGTGCCGATTCTGAGACTGCCTTCTCCCTCGGTACTGTACTTTGGTTTTGGCTGGATTACCCGTGTATGGACTTTGCTTGTGTTTTGACTACGCTCATTGGACATTCCGTTAATATAGCCCTGAGGGGACTTTATCTCCAACCACTGTTTCTGAGTCGTGCATTTCGGGTCCTACCCTCACGCACCCGTCTCACAGCTGTTCTCTGCATTTCAGCAATATGCTGCCATCCAGTCTATCGGGCCCAGTGGAATTGCGAGTGTTTATTTTAGAGAAGACACGCCCCACTTCCTCAGAAGAGATGGTGATTGGTGTGCCTTCCTTCCTCTGGTCCATACTGATTGGATCAACGTCTCAGAGGACGTACATATTCTACTCCCGGCGGATGGGAGATACTCAGCGTATTGTACATCGATCGATATTCATTGAATAATGTCAGATACATACAGAGCTAGCTACGCTCGTCACTCTCGAACCATTTATCCAGCGTTACAGACAGAGGAAGGGATGAATGTGAATCCCTCGCATTCAATTTGCAAACTTGCCCTGAACATAGACAAGTTCTATACACTGTTAAAACTCAAAGCAGCGTTGTGTGTGTTTTCACAGCACAAACAAGTCCATTGCGCCCACAATTTAATAATAATGATTAGTATCTAGGGACTTTAGTATCTTGAAACTTGACTTGGACTTGTACCCTACTGATTTCAGACTTGCTTCTGACTTGAGAAAAGGTGGTTACAACACTGCCTACTACTACCTGTAGGACTCCGTCAGCCTACTACCTACTACCGTCAGCCTACAATTCCCCACACCCCCCTGTCAGCGGCTAACGTGGGAAATTGAATAACATAGGGTACCATTTGCTACCAAATTGGGAGAAAACGGGGGGGGAAATCAGAAACAAATTTTTAAAATAAATAAAAAGAATGTGACCATGTCAAAACCTTGGGCAGAATTTCTCACTGTTAACATTACTCTTTAACCAAAACATGGTGTAGCCAATGATTACGTTTACTAGGCAACACAAGTGCGTATGGTACGCATGATCAAGCTTACTGCCGAGATAAATGATCAATTTCACTGGTCATTGTTGGCCATTTAAGTAAGTGTTCATAACCTTTCCTTATGCAATATTGATATTCAAATTATATCACAATGTTCAATACATGTGTTTAGGAAAAGTCACAAAGGGGAGCCACATGGATTTCATGATGGCAGATTTATTGATTTTCTCAGTGACAACAACCGGTCCATTTCTGCTGTTAACTCATGTTACTTTAACTAGGCTACTTTAGCTACCTTGCAAACCCCAAGTTTTTATTTAGCTGCGCCAATATCATCTACCGACATACAAACCATTAATAGCTACGTCTACCATGTATACAACCTTTTAAAACATGTACTGTCATTAATTTAAAAATATTGCAAACACTCATTTATTTGTAGTTTATGGTAAGGTACGGAATCCACGTGTTTCTTTGAGCTACAATGTATGTGTGCTTGTATTGTGTATGCATGTCTCAAGATTTAATTATCTTATGGTTCATAAATTTACATGCATTATCATCATCAGTTAGCTACTCATAACAAACATAGTACAAAAAGAAATGATATCTGTACAAAAAATGTACAAAAAGTTACTCACGCATAGCCTACAAAGCACTGTCTGTCATTCATTAAAATTCGCAAAAACTAGGCCTGGCATTAGAAGTATTGATATCAAAATGAGGCCATGTTAAAACAAAAATATTGGCTATCATAGCTCACTCTCATTGAACTAGCTCTATTCCAACGCAATGCTACCCAATCTAAAAGATTTCATGCAACTTGGCCCTGTGTTTTTTCATCTTACCATCTGAAGAGAATGTGGTCATTCAAACTTTAAATGCCTAATCACAAAAATTGCCTCAGGGAAGAGAACACATCATTTCAATGAATGTTTTAAACAGTTGCCAAATATTACACTCCAGAAAATGTTTTTACAGTGCACACCAAAAGTGTTAGGACGGTGACACATTTTTTGTTATTTTGGCTCTGTACTCCAGCACATTGGATTTGAAATGGAACAGTGACTATCAGGTTGAAGTGCAGACTTTCAGCTTTAATTTCAGGGTTTTTACATCCATATCAGGTGAACCGTGTGGCAATTTTAGCCATTTTTACACATAGCCCCCCCCCCCCCCCCATTTTAGGGCACCAAAAGTAATTGGACAAATTAACATAAACTTAAATAAAGTCATCATATTTTAATATTTGGTTGCATATCCTTTGCATGCCATGACTTCCTGATGTCTGTGACCCAACAACATCAAAAGACTCTTGATCTTGGTTGTACAGCGGTCTTGCGCCCCGAGGAAAGGGGGTTCGATCCCCAGTCCTGCCAGATCCGAGTATGGCTGGTGCCTTGAGGGAACGGCAATTGGTAGCCACTCCCGGGGTGGGGGAGAATCATCGCATACAAATTGCCTTTCACATCGTATGTCACTGAAAAATACTCTTGGTTTTGAATTGTGTGTGACATCACAGGCTGGGCTAAGCCTGAGAGCGTGGGGTTGAGTATTTTGCTGTCGCGGGAGATCGACCCCTGGCTCCCAGCATTACAGCTGTGCGGGACTGATACACGTTTCCAAGAAATGGTTCCCCACTTCTACAAAGGGCAAAAACCCATCTTTGGGCCAATTTTAAAAGTATGTCGCAAGTCGCGGGCCTAATCCTTCTGAGGCAGGGATCCGGCCACACTCCATCCTGAAGGATTTCTGCCTCCCCCATTGCTTCCTGTATCCCTCTCTTCATCTCAAAGGGATTATCCCGCCACGCAAGACGGAGGGCCGCCACGTCCACGCCGCTGGTGGGAATATGAAAAGCCGGATGAGTGCCTGGAGAAATAAATCTTTCCTTCCTTAATGTCCCCACATCGATATGAGCTCTGAGCACCTTATTGTATATTTTTTGTTCCCCCACCTCCATCATAGTTATCGAACACTTTCCACTAGTGTGTATGAGGCGGTTTGGCTACAAAAACTCAGCCCTTCTTCTGTCATCTGGATTTTCAGAACGCTCTGCCGAGGACCTTGCGTGATTCGTCGTGGTTCATGGTTCACTCGATTTTTTTAAAACATTTTTTAAATTTTTTTACCCACCCGGTCTAATTTTGGCCCCTGATGTGGCCAAAGGCTTCAAAAAAGCTATACCTGAGTAATGGGTCTGCGTTTGAGGCCGGTTTGTTTCCGCTGCTGCTATTTTTGAGACGGGGCCCACAAATGTGCTACAAGTACACAGAGAAGCTCGGTCTGATTTAAATACATTTTCTCAAGTGGTTCCAAACATCTGTTGCCTGAAAGCCATAAGTCATACTGACACTAAAGAGGGGCTTTGTGTTTTGTCTGGATCGGCGCGCTATTATTTTAGTCTGCAGAGGAAGGGGACCGGAGCTGGGTCCCGGGCCCGCCAGCTTATTTGCCCGGCCGTTTGGGACTCAGCCGGCTGGCCCTGGAAAACATGGGGACTCGTCAGCGAGCGGTAATGGTTTACATTCCTGGTCAGTGTCCTTTGGTCTTGGAATGCGCTCATGGGGAAGCGCACATGTGGGCCTGTATAAAACATTGCTCTTATAATAACACCCGGCATAGTGCCACAACCATGTGAGATTGGACCTTCGTAGTGTGCGTGCGTGCGTGCGGTTGGGTATAGGGTTGTAAAGCTCCTCTGATGTTTCAGGCTGGAATCTTAGACTCTTAGACTTAGCCGAAAGTCGATATTATGTGGCTCTTGATCATGGTGCTAGATAATGAGGAGCACGATGAGGGATATATAAATCAGAATGCTTACATGGTGACCTGCTCTGCCTTTTTTAATTCTTCAGGATTTTTTGTACCTTTTGTTGCTCTGTCTGAAACCAGGACACTTTTACCATCTGTCAATCACATGGAATGCATGTTGAAATGTTGGACAAGAAAAGCATCCTTTGCCCTCCTCTTGGTGCTGCGTAGATGTGGGTAGAAAGGTGCAGTAGAATGGCAGAATACACACTTGGCTGTACTGAGTGGCACACCTGGCTGTGCTCAGTGGCACACCTGGCTGTGCTCAGTGGCACACCTGGCTGCACTGAGTTACATACCTGGCTGTACTGAGTTACACATCTGGCTGTGCTCAGTGGCACACCTGGCTGTGCTCAGTTACATACCTGGCTGTACTGAGTTACACATCTGGCTGTGCTCAGTGGCACACCTGGCTGTACTGAGTTACACATCTGGCTGTGCTCAGTGGCACACCTGGCTGTGCTCAGTTACATACCTGGCTGTACTGAGTTACACATCTGGCTGTACTGAGTTACACACCTGGCTGTGCTCAGTTACATACCTGGCTGTGCTCAGTTACATACCTGGCTGTACTGAGTTACACATCTGGCTGTGCTCAGTGGCACACCTGGCTGTACTGAGTTACACACCTGGCTGTGCTCAGTGGCACACCTGGCTGTACTGAGTTACACACCTGGCTGTGCTCAGTGGCACACCTGGCTGTACTGAATTACACATCTGGCTGTGCTCAGTGGCACATCTGGCTGTACTGAGTTACACACCTGGCTGTGCTCAGTTACATACCTGGCTGTGCTCAGTGGCACACCTGGCTGTACTGAGTTACACACCTGGCTGTGCTCAGTGGCACACCTGGCTGTATTGAGTTACACACCTGGCTGTGCTCAGTGACACACCTGGCTGCACTGAGTTACACACCTGACTGTACTGAGTTACACATCTGGCTGTGCTCAGTGGCACACCTGGCTGTACTGAGTTACACACCTGGCTGTGCTCAGTGGCACACCTGGCTGTACTGAGTTACTCACCTGGCTGTGCTCAGTGGCACACCTGGCTGTACTGAGTTACACATCTGGTTGTGCTCAGTGGCACACCTGGCTGTACTGAGTTACACATCTGGTTGTGCTCAGTTACATACCTGGCTGTGCTCAGTGACACACCTGGCTGTACTGAGTTACACATTTGACTGTGCTTAGTGACACACCTGAATTTATTTCAGAGGGGTTGAGAAAATACCCAGATAGCAGTGATCTGTTGGGCCAACGTTGGGAACCGTTGGGGAAGGGGTTGCATGGTTGCAGTCAAATTAGTTTGTATGTGAGCGAGGAAACAATCTACTCTATGAGTGAAAGAACACCACACATCAGAGCCACACTCAGCCTAAACCCTGGAGCCACCAGGTGAGATGTCCCAACATAGCAGCAGGTCAGTCATCACAGACACAACATACAGATCCCTAAAACATGTTGCAGTCTGGTTTATCAAAATCCTTCAAGCGATAATGGCCAAATCACCACCCCATCCCCACTCCATCTTTACACTCATTGTAATTAGGAAGGTAGTTATGATGGGCATGTATCGGTCTATATGCACGAGGATTATGATGTCACTCCCTTATCATTCTGAAAAAATGAAGAAACTAAGTACAGCAGATAAATTACCTGCTATAATGTAATAAATACACCTGGCTGTAGTGAGTGACAAACCTGGCTGTGTTAACTTACGCGCCTGGCTGTACTGAGTTACGCGCCTGGCTGTACTGAGTTACACGTCTGATTATTATTCACATACTACTTTTTCTTTCACATGGCATGAGAGGCACACCACATCTTTACTTCAACTCAGAAACAAGATGGTAGCATGACATGCACTTATTCTTGCAGTTTATTGCTTCTTTCGCTCTTATCCAGTGCCACTTACATTGCTCATATTTCCTCTGCTATCAATTTACACAGCTGGATATTTGCTGAAGCAATTTAGGTATTTTGCATAGTATTACAACAGTGTTGTCACACCAAGGGATTCGAACACGCAACCCACTGGTTAAAAGTGTCTTCCCACCACATTGCACCACACCCCCTCCTATGCAGCAGTAGAAATGAGCAAACAGAAGGGCTTCACGGAAAAAGCCAGAAGTTTTGCTAATCGCTCACCCACACTTGACAATATCCTCACAGAAGCGATTCGCATAAGCAGCTCGTTTGCAGGCTGCATTGCTGGGCTGTATTTGCATATAGATGGTACAGTTTGCCTTTAATAAAGCCCATTCTCTCATTCATATATAAAAGTGTTTCTAATGGGGTCCCCCTGCCCCTTTTTCATCCAAAGGAAGGGGCGAGCGGAGCCCGGTTTCCAGCGGGCCTTTCCGGCGGCCTGGCCGAAGGGGAGAAGACGGTGCTCGTTTGGAGCACTCACCCAGGGGCTCGCGCGGCAGGGGCAATCCCTGCGCTAATGTATTCTAAGTGATTCTTTCCCCCTCTCCTCTCCCCGTGGCAGTGCCGACACCTGGAGCAAGATCTTCATCACGCCAAAGAGCAGAGCCAGACTTGGGCAAACAGTGCGAGACACCCCACTGCAGAAAACAATCAGGAGGACGCTCGCAAGGTAAACCTCCCCGCGCAGAGAATCCCCCGCAAATTAAGGTTACGAGCAGCGGGTTACCTTCGTCGCCACTTGCCGAATATATCAGCTGTGTACATTGCCGTGCGAGGGTGGCGGGAGAGGGGAGTTTGGGGGGGGTGGGTGGCTTTTGCCAACAATGCCGTCTTTAAACATGGCCTCTTCTGCCTGGAGTCTTATTTATATATCAAAAACATCCCTGCCATACCCACCAGACCATCCCCCTCTCAAAAAAGGGGGAAAAATCCTCCCTCTTTGTAACTGAGGATTTGTTTTTTTAGTCTATTTCCCCTTCCCTCTGTTTGGTTTGTGTAATATTTTAATGAGGCACGTGTCGGGAAGTCGTGGTATTTACTCTAAATGCGCTCCTCCTTCGCTCTGGACCTTGTTACCACGGAACTGTTGACCGAGTGTATCGGTGGCGAGACGTGAGGAGACGCACGGGAACGTGCACTCCTGCAGTCAGGTGCCGGGTAAACAGGACGGTTTGACTCCCAGCTGTTATCTGGTAAACCCAGGGCCCTTTCGCTTAATGTAGAGCGCTATAAACCGGATCGTCAGTGGGACCAGAGTAAACTGGCCACACGCCAGCAGGGTGGGGGTTGTGTCCCAGACTGTGTATGCCGAGCTCGGGCCGGACCGTTAAGGAATGGATGCTAGGTGATTTTTTTTATTTTTTATCATTCTGTGTTGGCCAAGCCTGTTACTTGGATGGAGTTGTTCTCCGGTAGTTGTGCGGCATTTTAATTCAGCCTATTTGTATGCCTGTTGTTACTGTCTGCGCTGGCTCTTCTAGCCTTGGCACCGCGTGCAGTACTGCATGCTGGCTCTCTCTCCGGCCTTGGCAGAGCGCGCTGCAAGGACACCTGCTCACTGCTCTCAGGTAATCCTCCCTGCCATCCTTCCTGTTGCCGCATGCTGTGCAGGAACTCGACAGAGCCACACTCCCTCCTCACACTTCTCCCTCCACTTTGGACTATAAAGGAAACCTGCGCGGTCGAAGAGCCGGTGCCTGTTGGCTCGTCCGTCGCTGCCTTGGCGTTGCCTGGCCTACACGTCGCCTGGCCTACACGTCGCCTGGCCTACGCGCACATACGCTCTTACGCCGCCGTAACTGCATCAAACGGTTGCCATGGGACGTTGCGTTCGTTGTCAAAGGTGGGCGGAGGCACCTTGCATGCCCCGCCCCCTCAAGGCCGTCTCTGAGCTCGTCTGTGCTAGCGTGCGTGTGCCTTGCAGTTGCGTTCCTAAGTTTTGCCTCCCTAGCGGAAATGGGCTGTTGGGTTTACAGCTTGTGCCGTTTGGCGGAAGAGAAAGAAACATGGGAACAGTTACAAGCAGGAGTGCTGAGGCTCTGTATTCTGTGGATGAAATGCTTTTCCATTGGAGTGAAATGCTTTTACAGGGGGGCCGACAAAGATAAATAACAGATGTTTTGTAGAGGCAGCGACAGGCGGGTTGGGGATGGGGAATATTCATATGCTTATTAAACATCATCCCTGTTGCCAGTGAAACCGCTCACATTAAACAGGACTGGCCAGTCTAAAGAGAGGGGTCCAGTCAGCTCACAGGTTGTACAAAGCCTAGCTCTATTTGTGCACTTCTTTATTTCTTAGCAGGTTCCATCAGTGGCTTATTAAGAAATATATTAAATTTTGTTATTAATGTAGCACTTGGTTTTGCTATAAATCCCCTTAATTATAGATTGACTCTTGGGATTACAGAGCTGGGTTTTTAATTTAAAATGAAATGGGAACAGCTGTCGTAAAATTAGTTGACAGTGCCAAGAACAGATCCTCAAAACAATTTGAAAGTGAACAGGGCTTCACTCATGGATGGGAGTTTTTTTATTTTAAAGAAACTAAATAAGAGCCGTGATAGGAGTCTACTCTTAAAGAGGATTTAAAAAATGGAGGGAAGCTATAAGACCAGATAAGTCAAATCTTGCCCTGTCAACATAAAAGTTTTTATTTTTTATATTTTTTTATATAGTTTTTTAAATATTTTTATGTACCGTACATATATATTTAAAAATTCCCTTTAAGCCAAATGATTTCATTTGCTCAGATTATTTCTTGATCCATGAGATTTAGATCTATATTTAAATTTTCTTTGACTGTTTGCTCTTCAGCCTTGGCCTGGCTTTATTCAGGGATCAATATGTTTCTTGATTAATATTTCTCAGGTTAAAAGATGCTATTTATGTCCGAACCAGGACCGTGCAGAGACCTATTGAGGGGCAGGTGCTCAAAGTGAGAAAAGGGCCCATCAACCTAGAAAAACTATTTGAGTACACCAAAAATAAATGATTCAAATTAATGACAGCAACAATAACAGTACAAATATGAAATTTTTAAATGAAATCAAAGGTGCCAAGGTCGTAGGAGTGGTTTGGCATCTGTGGGGGACACTTCAGTGCTTGTGGGGTCCGGAGACATGCCCTCCTGAAGAGAAAGTTTTTGAAAAACAGAACTTAAATGCTAATTTCTAGAGCCTTTTGAGAACAGTATTTATTAAGCTGCTGTTAAAAAAGCACTCCGAACAAGCTAACAATAGGCTAGTGAAAAACAAACTAATCTTTAAAAAAAAAAAAGTAAATTTGTGCTCCTGCAAAATTTCCCTCCCTCCCTTTCTTTTCTTTTGTAGCTGGATCACATGCTGTATTATTATATATTGTTCTATTTAAATACTATAGCAACAAACTAAAAAAAACAAAACCATAATATACACTACTCACAAAAAGTTAGGGATATTTGGCTTTCGGGTGAAATTTATGGAAAATGTAAGTTCACGCTACAGTGATATTATACGTATCATGAAAGTAGGGCATTTAAGTAGAAGCATGCAATGGTGATTTCCTCATCTCAAACAATTTATTGAAACAAAAGCCAACAACAATGGTGGGTATACCACAACAAAAATGTCAATGTCTCAATAACTTGTCATGTGCCCTTGAGCATCAATTACAGCTTGACAACGACGTCTCATGCTGTTCACAAGTCGACTTATTGTCTGCTGAGGCATGGCATCCCACTCTTCTTGAAGGGCGGCCCTCAGGTCATTGAGGTTCTGGGGTACAGAGTTACGAGCCTCTACACGGTGAGTCAGCTGATCCCATAGGTTTTCTATGGGATTCAGGTCTGGAGAAAGTGCAGGCCACTCCATTTGAGGTACCCCAGTCTCCAGCAGCCTTTCCCTAATGATGCGACCTCGATGAGCTGGAGCATTGTCGTCCATGAAGATGAAATTAGGCCTGTGTTGTTCATGCAGGGGCACAATGACTGGATTAATGATGTTATTCAGGTAGTATGGGCTTGTCACTGTACCATTCACAAAGTGTAGGGCAGTTCTGTATTGACTAGACACACCTGCCCACACTGTAACACCACCACCACCAAAGGGTCGTCTGGTGACAACAGTGGCTGATGCATAGCGCTCTCCTTGACGTCTCCAACATCGTTGGCGGCCATCATTTCTGCTCAACGTGAATCGACTTTCATCAGAGAACAGCACTGAGGCCCACTGGTCCCTCGTCCAGCGTAAATGCTCCCTGGCCCATGCAAGACGATGACGCCTGTGCCTGGTGGTGTGGTCAGGTACCCTTGCAGGTCGTCTAGCACGCAGACCACGCTGATGTAAACGGTTTCGAATGGTCTGACGTGACACTTGGGTGCCTCTCACCTCCCTTAAATGTGCCTGGAGTTGAGTGGCATTCATCATCCGGTTCCGCAGGGCACTGTTCACAATGAAGCGGTCATCAATGTGGGATGTGGCCAAAGGACGTCCACTTCTATGCCTTTCTGTGACTCTTCCAGTCTCTCTGTATCTCTGTTGCAACCTGCTGATGACACTCTGTGACACTCTAAGCTCAGTGGCCACTTCCGTCTGAGAACATCCTGTTTGAAGCCTCGCAATGGCGAGGTACTGTTGATCAATTGTTAGGTGTCGTCTTGGTCTCATGATGTCAAAATGTGAACAGCATGATGAAGAGGACTGTTTAAATACCAATTCTAATTGAACCAGGAAATTTATTGGTCGATTCATGGATCAAACACCTGTTGTGAATTTTGCCGTTCAGCTCCTTGTTAGAGAACAGCAAGTTGTGCAAAAAGTACTGAAACATTGAATAGTTGGACATGTGCATTCAAAAGTTTAGAGAAGGTCAAATTAATTTCACCTGTAAAGGTTATAGTGCATTTTAGGTTCATCCTGAAATTTCACCCGAAAGCCGAATATCCCTAACTTTTTGTGAGTAGTGTATTTACGTATATCATGGTTGAGATGGACTCATTTCACTGCGTATCTCTACTGTCACCATTACTCCTACCTGCTGTGTCTGAGGGCTCAATTGAGTTGCTGCAACCTGCCTGCCTCCTCTCTCCCTCATATTCTGATTGAATCTAATGTTAATAATATGAGGTCAAATACAAGCCTTATTCGCGTATAAACGTATACCTAAAGCGTGTCAAATGCAAGTTTGAGTGGACTGGCTCAAGTAAAACATTTGCGAGCCTATGCAGTAGCCTAACCTGGCTTGGTCCCTGTGTAGGCTGATTTCGTTCCAACCAGTTGCAATCCCAGAGTTTTGGCTACCTTTTAACCGGAGCTTCTCATTGGGTGCACTGGGGGCATGTCGCCTTGCCTAGTTTGGCCTTCAAAAAACAACATAAATCTCTTTTTCGAAAACGGGAATCTTGGAACACGTTTACTCCACTGAGAAGCTGCAGTTAAAATGTAAATAAATCAGTGAGGTTGTACTATGCATGATTATAAAAGATGGGAAACAACCTTTCAAGAAGGTCAGATGCACGCACACACAGGCACACACCAGCACGTACACACACAGAGACACACACTCACACACACACAGGCACACACGCACACAGGCACACACACGCACACGCACACACAGGCACACACACACACACACACACACACACACACACACACACACACACACACACACACACACACACACACAGACACACACACACACACAGACAGGCACACACACACACACACGCACACAGGCACACACACACACACACACACACACACACACAGACACACACACACACACACAGTCGAGAAGGCAGAATTCATAAAACCTACAACAAACTTGAGCAGCTGATGAATGCGTGTAGAACACTGGCACAACAGGTTCACAGCAAAGACAAGACAAAAACCCTCAGTGCATGAAAGCATTCAACAAAGTAAAAGAAAAGCTTGCAGGATATTACAACACCAAAAATACATGGTTCAGTCAACCAGCTCACAAATTTCTTAAGGCCCACTTGATTCAGTATCTGGCTTGAAAGGACTGTCACTCTAAAAAGAATTACAAATGGCATGTTAAAAAACACCAAAATTTGTATCAATTCTGGGACACAGCTGCGAAAATATTTCCCAGTTTAACATGGAAAGCCAAACACTACTACTACTACTACTACTACTCAATTTTTAGAAATTCTGATGCTGAGAGAAGTGTACTTTCAATCAATGGAAGAAGAGACAACAAACCAATAGAAAACTAATGCATTTAAATACAACATTTTCAGCCCTGGACATGTGTGCCTAAATGTGTGCCATTCACAGCTGCCCTTGTTTTCTTATTTACATATCCCTGCTGTACACAGCTCGTTTAATTTTTTTCAACTCACATTATTGCTGAATTGTGGAGGTTGTTTATTTTAAATCCAAATGTGCCGCCTTCTCAGAAAACTATGTTCTTTGTGGATTTTTAAATGTATTGCTGCATTGTCTAATACACTCCACTGAATCTTGACATGTGATGTGTCAACAAACATAAACATTGCACTGTGATTGTTCTCATGTCCCTGTTTAAGTGGTAACTGAGTAAATGATTAACTGAGATGACTGTCACAATTAATTGAATGGTTGTATGACCCAGGGGCGGAGGAGGGGTGGTTGTATGACCCAGGGGCGGAGGAGGGGTGGTTGTGTGACCCAGGGGTGGAGGAGGGGTGGTTGTGTGACCCAGGGGTGGAGGAGTGATGGTTGTGTGACTCAGGGGCAGAGGAGGGGTGGTTGTGTGACTCAGGGGCAGAGGAGGGGTGGTTGTGTGACCCAGGGGTGGAGGAGTGGTGGTTGTATGACTCAGGGGTGGAGGAGGGGTGGTTGTGTGACCCAGGGGTGGAGGAGTGGTGGTTGTATGACTCAGGGGTGGAGGAGGAGTGGTTGTGTGACAGGGGTGGAGGAGGGGTGGTTGTATGACCCAGAGGTAGAGTAGGGGGTGGAGGAGGGGTCGTTGTGTGACCCAGGGGTGGAGGAGTGGTGGTTGTGTGACTCAGGGGCGGAGGAGGGGTGGTTGTGTGACCCAGGGGTGGAGGAGGGGTGGTTGTGTGACCCAGGGGTGGAGGAGTGGTGGTTGTGTGACTGAGGGGCGGAGGAGGGGTGGTTGTATGACCCAGGGGCGGAGGAGGGGGTGGTTGTGTGACCCAGGGGTGGAGGAGGGGTGGTTGTGTGACCCAGTGGTGGAGGAGTGGTGGTTGTGTGACTCCGGGGCAGAGGAGGGGTGGTTGTGTGACTCAGGGGCAGAGGAGGGGTGGTTGTGTGACCCATGGGTGGAGTAGGGGTGGTTGTGTGACTCAGGGGTGGAGGAGTGGTGGTTGTATGACTCAGGGGTGGAGGAGGGGTGGTTGTATGACCCAGGGGTGGAGGAGGGGTGGTTGTGTGACTCAGGGGCAGAGGAGGGGTGGTTGTATGACCCAGTGGTGGTGGAGGGGTGGTTGTGTGACCCAGGGGTGGAGGAGGGGTGGTTGTATGACTCAGGGGTGGAGGAGAGGTGGTTTTATGACCCAGTGGTGGTGGAGGGGTGGTTGTATGACCCAGGGGTGGAGGAGGGGTGGTTGTATGACTCAGGGGTGGAGGAGGGGTGGTTGTGTGACGGGTGGAGGAGGGGTGGTTGTATGACCCAGGGGTGGAGGAGGGGTGGTTGTGTGACCCAGGGGTGGAGGAGGGGTGGTTGTGTGACCCAGTGGTGGAGGAGGGGTGGTTGTGTGACTCAGGGGTGCAGGAGGGGTAGTTTTATGACCCAGGGGTGGAGGAGTGGTGGTTGTATGACCCAGGGGTGGAGGAGGGGTGGTTGTATGACCCAGAGGTAGAGCAGGGGGTGGAGGAGGGGTCGTTGTGTGACCCAGGGGTGGAGGAGGGGGTGGTTGTGTGACAGGGGTGGAGGAGGGGTGGTTGTATGACCCAGGGGTGGAGGAGGGGTGGTTGTGTGACCCAGGGGTGGAGGAGGGGTGGTTGTGTGACCCAGTGGTGGAGGAGGGGTGGAGGAGGGGTGGTTGTGTGACTCAGGGGTGCAGGAGGGGTAGTTTTATGACCCAGGGGTGGAGGAGAGGTGGTTGTGTGACCCAGGGGCGGAGGAGGGGTGGTTGCATGACTCAGGGGTGGAGGAGGTGTGGTTGTATGACCCAGGGGTGGAGGAGGGGTGGTTGTGTGACTCAGGGGCAGAGGAGGGGTGGTTGTATGACCCAGTGGTGGTGGAGGGGTGGTTGTGTGACCCAGGGGTGTAGGAGGGGTGGTTGTGTGACCCAGGGGTGGAGGAGGGGTGGTTGTATGACTCAGGGGTGGAGGAGAGGTGGTTTTATGACCCAGTGGTGGTGGAGGGGTGGTTGTATGACTCAGGGGCAGTGGAGGGGTGGTTGTGTGACCCAGGTGTGGAGGAGGGGTGGTTGTATGACTCAGGGGTGGAGGAGGGGTGGTTGTATGACTCCGGGGTGGAGGAGGGGTGGTTGTATGACCCAGGGGCGGAGGGGGGGGGGGGGGGGGGGGGGGGTGGTTGTGTGACCCAGGGGTGGAGGAGGGGTGGTTGTATGACTCAGGGGTGGAGGAGGGGTGGTTGTATGACTCAGGGGTGGAGGAGGGGTGGTTGTATGACTCAGGGGTGGAGGGGGGGGTGGTTGTATGACCCTGGGGTGGAGGAGGGGTGGTTGTTTGACTCAGGGGTGGAGGAGGGGTGGTTGTGTGACCCAGGGGCGGAGGAGGGGCGGTTGTATGACCCAGGGGTGGAGGAGGGGTGGTTGTATGACTCAGGGGCGAGGAGGGGTGGTTGTATGACCCAGGGGCAGTTGTATGACCCAGGGGTGGAGGAGGGGTGGTTGTGTGACTCAGGGGTGCAGGAGGGGTAGTTTTATGACCCAGGGGTGGAGGAGTGGTGGTTGTATGACCCAGGGGTGGAGGAGGGGTGGTTGTATGACCCAGGGGTGGAGGAGGGGTGGTTGTGTGACTCAGGGGCGGAGGAGGGAGTTTATATATTACCAATAAAGTTGGTAAAGTTGAGTGGGCCCCAATAAAGTTGTAATTAGCCTTCTAATGGCAGTTATATTTTGTATAGTTTTATGTTAAATCATTGATTATCAAATCCGCTGTATGTGATATCCTACCAAGGTGATACACTTTTTCCCCCAGGGTAGCCCGTGCATCCTCTTTTGTTTACTAACATTAACATTAGCCTATATTCTATGGTCTACGGATTGAGCACATTATGTTTCTTCTTTTTACAAGGCACTAGGCAGGCCCCTCCCCTGTCTCCCACAAGCAAGGGGCCTACGAAGGAGTATGCAAGGAACAAACTGTATTGAAATGACAACAGCCTCCAACCTATCAATCAAAATTACCCATTATGGGATCATTCCTATTATTCTGTTATATCATTTCAGAATTATATTCCTAAACCCCCCCCCGGTCCCCTACGGCTTGAAAGTGGAGGAACGAAAATAAGTGCTGAATTCATACCTGAAATTTTCTCTGGGAGTCGGAGTTAGGGATGTAACTGTATACCGTTTTAACGTATACCGCGGTATCAAGCAACCACGGTTCTGAACCGTAAGCCTTTCCCTGTAATACCGTGCCCACGGTATAAATTTATGTTGCGCAATGCGCATATGCACGGCGCCGCATGCCACTACAATGGAGGGTTACCTATCCACAGCTCCACTCGTGACAGCCGGTGGGAAAAAATTAAACATCACACTTCAAGTTCCTAGCAATATTGAATTGCAACAGTCTTTAATGCAAAATAAACTATCCGATGTTGCACTGCAGGGCGCTAGAACATTAACGTTATCTCACTACTCATGCAGCAGTCAATAAAAAATTATTCATTCAAGTAGACTGAAGACCTTTCTCCACATTTAGTTGCTAAAACGGCAGAAACAATAAGAGTTTTACACACAAAAAAACGTTATTGCAAACGTAATCCAACGTCTTGTTTAGGTGGAGAGTTAAATGAGCAAAGCACCACCGTCTTTTGGGCTAACCGTTAACTCAACTGTGATAGAGCAGTCTGTCACGGTTTCCCGCAGCATCCGATGAAAACCCGTTCTGAAAACTTTCAGATAAAGTCGGCATTGTAGGTTAGTGGGTGCACACGCTAGCTAAAGCACTTAGCCTACATTATATCATAACTGTCATCTGCATCCTGTAACCTAATCACAAACATTTACAAATGTAGTGTATTCTTTTCTGATAAATTATTGGTTTTATTTTAAACATCCCCGTATTGGGTCAGTGCAGACATACCGTTAACACTTTGGCTCTGTTCCCCGCACATTTTCTTAATTTTGGGACCGAAAATAAATCTGCTGAGCAGAGCTCAGTAGCCAAGCTAGACGCACTGCATCACCACACACGGATGAACATAGGGTAACACTATTGCCATCAACTATATTGATGGTCAATCAATCACAGATACGCATATATAGGCCTAAACAACCAAATAATTTAGCCTAATAACGTTAGGCTATTGTTCATAATACCCGCCCGAACCTGTCCTCTTGTTAAAAAGTTTGAATACCCACCAGTTACAGTCTATGGCTAAATGCTGTTTTATTTTGTAAGCAAAAAAAACAAAACGTTATAGTTAAACTAACGTTAGCTGCTCTTAGGACCTAGCTAGTTGGAGAAGCTGGCTAGTAACGCTAGCTAGCTAGCTCTGAGACGCTGGGCCTCTAGTGTCGTAGCTAAATGAATGCTAACTGCTGCAACATTCCCTACTGTCTCATCTTACAAAACAGTATTTTTTTTCGTAGTAGACACATCATAGCTTGCTCCAAAATGAATATGTGATGACAAACATGTTGAAGATGAGTGACAGGGCAGTCAATTTATTATGTTATGAACTGTGTCCACAAAACAACAGCTTGTTTAGGATATGCTACTAAGGGATGTTCTCCATCGACTTCTACTCAAAAATACAGCCTCCCTGACCCAAGACCCCAGGCGTTTTAGACCAATGATTGTTGTCTCCCTCTTCTGGTCCCGCCCCTCCGAGTGAGTGCAGTGACCATAGATATAACCAGTATATAGAACCAGTGATACAACCTGTCCCTGATTGGTCCTGAACAAATGTTAATACCCTGTCCAAACGACACAATAATTACAAAAATAGGTACATGGACAGGCATTAGATGAAGGAAAAGCACCTATTGCGACTAAATATTCTTGTGGGAAACATTTATTGACAACATTAGTATTTTGACAACATTGCTGCCATTGACTTACATGGTGAAATACTCCTAGCTAATGTAGCAAAGAAATTCTTCTGCATCCCCGCCACAAGCGTACCATCTGAGAGGGCATTTAGTACAAGTGGGCACATCCTCTCTCCCCAAAGGTCACGACTCTCAGTGGAAAAGGTCAACATGCTGTCCTTCTTGCATAACAACCTGACCTAAACAAATAAGTTCATAATGGAGGACCCTTGTGTAAATGTTCTCTCATTCGGTCATAAGGAGGACCCTTGCGTTAAATATTTTTATGTAAATGTTACAATGCTAAAGCATGAGAGTTTCAGACACACACTCGCACAGACACGCACACGTTTCAGTTCAATAAAGCAATATTTTTCTTCAAAGCAAAATACTTGTTTGTTTGTTTTTTCGAAGGCCCATACTAGTATGTTTAATTAAAAGGCGGGAAAAAATTTATACCGAGAAATACCGTATACCATGGTATTTTGGTACATACCGTACCATACTGTGAAATTTCATACCGTTACATCCCTAGTCGGAGTATCCTTGAAAAACACACCCACCTTTCGTACACTTCTCTCTCTATGCCTATGTATGGCATCACTCATCTACCAGAAAGCCAGGCGTTAATCTTTCTTACTCAACGATCCAGTCAGCGTTCTTGGTTCATGGTGTCGTAGTTCTTGCGGACACACAAGATTTCTAAAGACTAAAGCCTGGATGGTTGCAGGAAAGCCAGGGCGTGCCCCTTGCCTGCTCTCTCTCCTGTGGCATTCATCTTGTTTGATTTGCGAGCACCTGTAAGACCCCTTTTGGTAATCTTTTCAAAAGGACAGTCGGCAAACACACACTCAGGTTTTTTTTTTCACCGGGTGTAAAATATGTGGCATTCAGAGCATCTGAATGGCCCTGGCCGGGGCGGACGGTGGGGGGTGGGAGGAGTCGAGGAGGGGGTGAGGATTGGGCATCACTGAGGTCAACCCGAGCAGCCTGTCGCTGGGGCGGCTCCTGCTTGGAACCACCTGTGTTTGCTCTCCAGCTCGGCTCAGGTGATCACGTGCCCCCCCCCCCCCCCCCCCAGAAAGCTTCGTATGCAGTTAATCATTACTGCTCCATTCTCTCTGCATTCACAGTTTTTTGGCTCGATTTTTTTCCATTTTATTATCGCTTCCAAATAGAGGCTGGCAACTGTCGCCCAGTGTGCCGGTCTTCTGTTAGAACAGGGGGAAGCAGTGTGCGGGTCTTCTGTTAGAACAGGGGGAAGCAGTGTGCGGGTCTTCTGTTAGAACAGGGGGAAGCAGTGTGCGGGTCTTCTGTTAGAACAGGGGGAAGCAGTGTGCGGGTCTTCTGTTAGAACAGGGGGAAGCAGTGTGCGGGTCTTCTGTTAGAACAGGGGGAAGCAGTGTGCGGGTCTTCTGTTAGAACAGGGGGAAGCAGAAGTGAAAGTGTGTTCTTCAGGAGGCGTACGAGTCAGTTTGTACCCAACATTATTCAGCTATTTGTGGAGCGCCAAGGTCCAAGCGTAAATATGCGCAGCATTTATGTTTAACACGTGTTTTAACAGGATTAAGTGACTCTCCAGGAATTTTCTGTTTTTCTTTTAACCATCCCGTGTAAAGCAGATATTATACAATATCAAGGTACTGTGTCAGGGTATCTCTATTTGCAAACCACCTTTACTCAAATATTGTTGATATCTGGTTTGAATACTCTCCCTCTCAGTGATTTGGTGTCTGTTTATTTGTCAAATTTATCATCTACCTTCTTTTCCCCGATGTATTTCCTGTTGCCATTTTTCTATAATGTACTCTGTGAAGCACCATAAAAATGCTGGCTTTACATTAGCAGCCTGATAGTTCAAGAACCCAATTACTACAGTACTGCAGTAATGAGCATTGTCATAATAGGGTCCTTTTTATTAGCGTTCTGTGTTGTAATTCATTTGCTTTTAATAGTCTGAGCCTTTCTCTGATCCTGAGTTTTAGACTATTCTGACTATTCATGTACGTATTTGCTCTGATAATAAATTAAATAATAGTCCATGATTCATTACTGACTAATGAAGGGCTTCTTAGATTGAAAAAACATTTAAAGAATCTTCGGTTGAACGCGATCTGCAGTCTAATTTGCCATTAACCTGATGTAAATATGTCTGATTAAGGGGCAAAGCAAAATTAATTTGTCCACTGTATTCATAATTTGCTTGCAGTGTTCTGAGAATACCACATGTGCACTCAAGCTGTGTATACCTGAAAATTGTGTGACAGCCCGTTTAAAACAGGCAGTAAAAATAAAGATAGATTAGCCATGCTTATCAATGAATTGCCCTGCCAAGACTGATCTAGAGGTTTTATATTGGGGTGAGTGCTCGCCCTGCATCTGTCAGTATTATATAGTAATTAATGGCCTTCTGTTTGAGATGGGGATTCTTATCCTGCTATACAAGGTGCTCATCCCTGTCTCATTCTTCGGGCAGTAAAACATTAACGTGGGGGGTGTTACCTGTTGCCGCAGCAACTGTAGCACGAACTGCGTTTCCAGGTGAACCAATGACCGACCGAGGTTTGTATCTGTACATTCATGGACATTAACAGTGGACCTCATCTTTGGACACTGGGAGTCTGGGGAAATATACATTTTTTGCCTAAGTTAGACATTTATGTTAAAAGTGTGCACAATTTTTCAACAGTCATTAAAAAATTTTTCAGTGGGTTCAGTAGAAAATCTAAATTTGGTGGATGTGTGCTCATTTAATTGGGCTGCATGAGGCACATTCATTGTGCCATTTCAATAGGATGATGTATTAATTAATTGGTTGTGTGGTTATCCATTACACAGTTATAATTTACCGCAGACAAATATTCATGAGAATGTTTCCTCTGTTGACATATAAAACATATAATTACTTTTGTGCTTCCAATGCTTAAAATTGATGCACACAAATTGAAAAAATGTGACCGTAGTGGTAAATGCTTTAACTACAGAATCTGTAAAGTGTAGAGCGCACTGTGTGTGTTTGTGTTGGAGCGTCGTAAGAGAGACCTTATTTCCCGTGTCAGCGTTAATGTACAGGACAAGCACTAGACAAGCAGATTAAACAGAAAGCACTGATCGATCCGTTGCCTCTCCATTCAGTTTGGAAATGGCAGATCCCAGCAACCTTCTGCACTTTGGACCCTCTGTTACCTTGAGGGGGAGAAAAGTGCTATCGGAAACAGCAGCGCCCCTCTTCCTGAGAGGAAAGGGTTAACGCTGCTCCACTTTGTCAACTTAATTTAGCTAATATGATGATGAATGCTGATAAGTGCATGTGATTAAAAGGAAACGGGCTTTGAAGCTCACCCCACCTCCCTGTTGGAGAAAAGTACATATTGATTTAAGAGGTTAACCTCTTTTTGATGTTCTCCTTGACTTGGGAGGCCCGCTCACTGGTAGTTGGGCTGATACCCAAGAACCAGGGCACGCCACAGGTAATCGGAAGGGAACGGGGTGTGTATCATTTGTGCATTTGGTGTGCAGCATAACCAAATCATCTCAGGAATGGTTGGATATAAGGGACAGATTGAGGGATGACCCTGCTATGTGCTTGAATTTCGGCCAGGGGCAATGCTTGTACACACCACAAATATCCGTGTAGTCTCCTTCTTTCCAAGCAGCTTCAGGACAGCCCGGTTAAGCTGTGAGGTAAAAAATAATAATATGCAAGGCAGCATAGTTTTCATTGGAAGCAGAGTAACAGTGTAGGTCTCATACAACCATTTTTTAATTTTTTAAGCAAAATAAATGGAATTAATGAAATATGTTCAACACAGTTTTCCCAGCAGTACTTATTTGTTATCTGAAGGACCTGTGTGAGTTGAAAAAATGGCATCACAGCATTGATTATCAGAGACTGAACCCAAAAAATGGCATCACAGCATTGATTATCAGAGACTGAACCCAAAGAATGGCATCACAGCATTGATTATCAGAGACTGAACCCTTTGATATTCCACATATGAATAAAGCAGATGGTTGATTATGAAAAATGTCCCTCGGGTAGTTTGGCATCAGATTTTGTTCACGTGCACATCTGACATGATAATCGCACACACATATCAGAGGTTTTTAACCAGATAGACAGGTGCGGTATGATGGGGCTGCTTGGTAGGTCATTCGGCTGAATCACTGGGCTCTGGTGTATGGGTTTGTTTCTCGGTCTTGCCCAGGCATGGTGAGTTTCAATCAGAAGGACTGTCCTTTTCTTATCATGCAAGAGTGACCTGGACGTCCTGCAGTCTGCTGCTCCGAAAACATGAGAGAGCAGCTCGTCTGGTGGACTGTGGAGAGGAAAGAATTGGCTGCTTGGAGAAGAGCACCTTCTTTAATGCACACTCCCAAATTGGAAGACGATTTTGCAACAATCAGATAGGCCTGAAAATGCAATTTGCAAGTGCAAATTCTGAGTTAAAAAAAATTATTTTAAAAAAGACTGATGCGGTCGTTCCCAGGACAATTAGGAATAGGTAAAGAATACTGTGTGCAAAACTAAGATGCAGTCCATCTTGTAAATGAAAGTGCTAAATATGTACAGTTCTCTTGTCCCTAATATAAAAATGATATGTGAAATATTTTTATTTTTCACATATCATTTATGTAAGCCTCTTCCTGCAGTGCTGATGGTGATCTGTGCTGTACACATCCATAACTCCCCTACAGAAAGGGTAGTTCTTTTCCTTTTTATTATCACCTTTTCTCCTTCCTCTTCCCCTTTTTATGTTTTGTTGAAATGGCAGCCATTTTCAGCTACAAGACTCAACCGACATACACAAACATGCACACACGCGCACGCAATTTTTTGATTAGATCCCACACATTGACTCTTACTTACTCACTGATTAAATATCATAATTATTGGTCTCGTAAAAGAGCTGGGTTGTGCTTCTGTTATTTAGACAATCAATACTCTTATCTTAAGCTACTTGCATTCCTCACATTTTATACATATCACCCATTTTGTTGCCACTGGTTATTTTACTGTAGCAATTAGGGTTAAGGACTTTGCTCTAGGGTCCAATGGCAGGGCCTGAAGATCGAACCCCAGCCTTCTGGTTAGTGGTTTGGTCAGAAGCATCACTCGCATTTGAAGTTAATAATGACTAATGAGAAGGTTTCTTTCAAATGTGGACCTGTGCTGTCCGTTTAGATATGACCTATGAGCTATCTGCCACCTTTTCCATTTCTAGGCTATTTTCTATTGGAGGAATACATGTGTTGAACTAGTCTGTAATTACCCAGGTCTCCGTCTCCGGTAAAGCCATTTTTACTCCTATTTTTATTTTTATTTTTTTTTTCCTTTATAATTCTGGGAAAATCTGTTTGGAATACAAACTCTTTTTCAAAGAAGTCTTGACAAAAAGGGCAGCATCAAACAAAAGACATTACATAATTTAAACAATACTAGTTATGCTTTTTTCCCTTTTCTCCCCAATTTTGTATGACCAGTCATATATACTGTATATAGTTGGGCTGCACTCATTGAGGCAGCCTCTGCCTCTGTTATCACACCGCAGTTCACAAGTCAGGCTTGCACAGACATGAGTTGAAAGAAGAAACTTCTTGTGCAACGGAACTGTGGGTGCCCAGTGGACCAGCAGGGGTTGCTGATTCACTGTGAGGCTCTGTCATGCTGGCCGACTGAAATCGTTGAATCCTTGGGCGACGCTAGAGCAAATTATGTCACCTTGTGGGGCTGTTGGCCAGTCGTCACTGACAGGGTCCAGATTTAATACCAGACTGTGGTGCCAATCCATACACTACAACAGTGCCTTAACAGAATGAGCCACCCAGCAGTCCCTGACAATAGAGCACATGAACATATAATAAATGCATAAAGAACATATTTTGATATCACTCATCAAAGGTTTGAAGGAAGGTCATCCCTCTGTTAGAGGGAATGGATCAAGCATTTCAATTCAGCAAGTGTCATTAAATGAATATGCAGAAGAAATCTGCATTACATCACAGCAGAGGAACAGGAGCATAGGGTTGAAACAGCCAGCAATACAATACAAACTGAAGAACAAATGCTAAAATTGCAACAATAATGATGTAATTACAATATTAATGTAAAATTAGTTGATAGGTTATGTTATGGCAATTATATGTTTAAAATCATATTTTACTTAATCACATTACTTTAAACTATATTTATATTTGCACTTACCATTTAATTTCCTCATACATGCACACACTCTTAATAACATTGAAAATATATGGTGCTTGTATACCTTCCTGGACCAGGACTAGGACTCAAGCCTGCAAACTTGAGTGGGTCTGATTTACTCAGTATGCAAGGTTCCACATAAACCCTGTTGCTTAAAGTAGCCTATTATTTCCCATTATACTGATTTTATTTTGACTTTGTCAAGAAAAACATTTTGAGAGTTAAGATGAGTGGGAAAAAATATTTGTCATGAATCATCAACAAAAATTCTATGCATAAGCCATGAAATTGAGCGTACAGTAGTATTTCAATTTGTGGTGAAGCGTTCAGCATTTCATCTCAATGTTACATTGAGGTTTTCCTCCAGTGATGGTGTATGAGGAGTTATTTGTTTGGCATGAAGACCCTGTAGTGTATTTTGTAAAGGTGAAAAGGTGAATCAATTTACAGTAACTTGAAGCTAATTTTTCTTTACTGAAAGGCTGTAAATGAAAATTGCACGTGCATCGATCATATTGTTAAAATGTATTTCCTAATAAAAATGTTTCCAATGTAGTTTCATAGGTGTAAATATGTTTTAAACACATGCCACAATATATATATGGGTGCACATTAAACCAATTTACAATTAGAAGTGTGTAAATGTCTGTTTGGCCAATGTAAATGCATGTATGTATCAACGGATTTTTAACACCTCTACCATGTGTGTTTCTGTCACTTTAATTTTTCTGTAAGAAATACCACAATAATGTGTACCCATGTAGAAAAAATTGTATACATAAAGTTTCATTATATAAACTTTAATTCTAGTTCAAGTATGCTGACATACACTGTAGTATAGTATGAACATTCTTCAGATCAGCATACAATTTTTTTGCATGGGCAATTATGGCATTTCTAAAACATTAAATATGTCTATATGTTCAGTAGGGGTATACTTGACATTTTCTTTTATGACTTTTTGAAAATTTTAAATTATATTCAGTTTTAATCGCACCACCAAATTTCCCATCAGTGTCATATATGCCTTGGACGTGGTGTTGAAATTAGCCGCTGAACTTTAATGTGCTTCCAAAAATATATTGTAAAACTTAATTTAGTTCTATCAATAGCCAGACTTTACATAGGGCTGCAGATTTGTTTTCTTGTGGCCGCCACAGTTCTTTAAAGATTTAGCCCACATTTTTGACATATATGAATCACAGGATATATACAGCAAATTAATTTAAATTCATTATTTGAAAAATGTGTGTACAGCATTGTGTGCATTTTAAATTTATGAATTTAAGTTATTTCAGTGAATGTAAATAGAATTGACCCCTGACTTATGTATGATGTGCATTCCTTACAAATGCTTCAAATATATTGGTTTGTCGCCTCCAGATTATTCTACCTAAAAACCTGGAGCTCATAGAAGATGTTAACCTGGTTTCTTGTAAATTGGATCTGTGGTTTATGAGAATGTTGAATTTTGATATAAAGAAAATTCATTTTATATATGTATTTTTGTCAGTGAGAAAATTGTAGAAATTGTATAAATTTGACCCGATATAGTGAAGGGTAATTTCCATCTCCTAGGTCACCTGTGTCTGGGCTGGTGCATAACAATAACACCCATCAACAGTTTTACCTCATAAAACTCACTTTTGCATCATTTTCAAGTGCAAATTACTACCTTTTCATCAGTATAGGGGGCAGATATCTATGGGTCCAAAGCCCTATCCAAAAAAGAATTGTTTTGTCCATTATAAAGCATATATATTTGCATCTTCTGATAGTTTAAGATAAAAACATTGATATCACAGTGTTACATACACCTAAATATGTAGCCTAATCATTCACTCTTGTACCTCAATAAAACATCACTTTTACCTGTACTCTACAGTATGTATACTTTTGCCCTGGGATTGCATTTTTCTGGAGTTTTAATTTTTTTAATATTCCCATTTATAATGACTCCATGGAAAATGTTAATCATTAAAACATTAATCTACCACATATCAGTGCACAGTAAATTGGAATGAGCATTTTCCATGCCCTAAGTATCAAGTATATACGCCATAGCCTACGTTATGTACGACAACATGAAAAAAAAATAGTATTCCACCATCTGCAAAATGCTGCCAAATGTTCTATCTTCAATGAAAATTGTTAGCCTACATCAAACATAAAATAAACGATTGCACTACAGTATGTGAAATGCACTCAAAATGCGAAAATAACAATAGGCCTATCAAGCATTTTGGACAAGACAGTGCTCGATTGTAAAAACTAACGTACATATGTAGCCAGCGAGACCAACCGCATATTAAAAGCAGCACTACTTACATATCAGGAAGGTAAAGCTCCCGTCGTGGAATGCGTTTTCTGTAGAGCTTGCGTAATACTAGACTGTTAAAACGAAAACTGCCGTTAAGCTGGGCTGTAATTAATTGTTCAAAGTACCCAATAAGACACTGCATATACCGTTGCGAAAGTTATAATGTACTCTATTGGATAAAAGAGCCGACACTTAAACCAGAATGAATTGTAATGAATGAGACAGGCTTGCAGGGCATGGTGGGGGGGGATTACGAGTCGACGTTTCAGATAGTGTAATAGCGGTATAAAGTTGTATATTTCTCAAACGGATTGTACCAGACAATAAATGACCACTGAATTTTGAAAGGACCATCTCTGTGTAAAACCAATGGTAGGATTGTATATTTATTTAATATTTACTAGCAGATATTCATAGTAGAATGATGGTAAAAGACAAGAATTTCACATGTTTATTTTGCATTTGAGTGAGCAGGGCTTTTCACTGCTTTTTTGGAATACGATCAGGCTATTGTTGGGTTTATCTTGTTGCTATGATGGAATTCAAATTTTATTTGATGAGTAAATATATTTATGAACTCACACATAGACGCTATTTTCCACTATGTCTCGTATGGGTAGGTATAGACTGGGTGGGGGTTTACTCTTAAAGGGTAAGTTCGCTATTTTGGACCTTGGACCCTATTTGCGGTCCGTCTTCCATGAACCTGACCCATGAAGTCCATTTTTTCGCTGATCGGTCCAGTATTGAGTTCGCTACAGATTTCCTGTAGGCTCTCACTGGGCTACAATAGAAGTCAACGGGGCAATTAGAAATGTTCGATAAATGTGCTTTCATGTACAATAAATGAGACGGGAAGCTCAGGGTGTATTGTTACCGGTCTCAGTATGCTCTCCTGTGAAATGTATCTCAATCCGAACATTTTTACGTGCTTGGCATGGCTTGGAAGTAAGCATTTCTCTGTTGCTTGTTTTCGCTGCTCCCGCGGAGTACTATGTGTCGGGGGTAGGGGAGCGGGAAGGTGTGCCGGCCGTTTACGAAACTATCTAGTTGAGCAGTCTGCGTTTGTTTACCTGCAGCAACGTAGGCTACAATTTCCACAAAAAAACTTGGAGGATGGATGACTATAATGATTACGAAGACGAAGAATTCGATTTTGACTGACGTTACTCGCTACAGATTTGAGCCAGAATACACGGACACGGAACTACAAGAGATGGATGATAAGAGAGCAAGAGAAGAGAGAGAGGCTGAAGTTGCGCAGGTAATGTTATCCGAAGTCAGTGCGAGGTAGTGCGGTCGGAGAAATAGTTCTGTTTCAAATGGAACTGTTGTTTCAACGTTCGGTTTGCGTTTGCGATAGCCTACATTTCACAGGAGAGCATACTGAGACCGTAAGAATACACACTGAGCTATAAAAGCACATTTATCGTTGTTTTTCCATAACATTTCTAATTGCCCCGTTGACTTCTATTGTAGCCCAGTGAGAGCCTACAGGAAATCTGTAGCGAACTCAATACTGGACCGATCAGCGAAAAAATGGACTTCATGGGTCAGGTTCATGGAAGACGGACCGCAAATAGGGTCCAAGGTCCAAAATAGCGAACTTACCCTTTAAATGGACTTGCTACGGGAAAATAGTGACACTTATAAACTCTGTATTTGGCAGAGTTGTCACGAATCGTGTACTAATAAAGATAAAACGCTGAGTTTGAGGTTTTCATTCATAGTTTGGCTGCAGAAGCAACAAATGTCTCAGTTGAGCAAAGTCTTGCTGCCGGCGTCCTGGTCACTAGGCATCTGCGCAAAGAGGTTCATGGCAATTTTTCCTAACTGGTGGAAAGGCAAAAAGGTTGTCCTCTCTAAAACTGTATGTTATGAATAAAATGTGTCTCTCTACCTGACCTTAGAATGGAAGATGCCTTCTAATCTGGCATTCAAACCCATTTGTATGTGTAAGTGCGAATGTGGTTGGGAATGAGAGTGTAAATGTGTGTTCACTGGCAGTCTGCAGGGGGCTTCACTTGGAGTCTGCTGCTTTCCATCAGTCAGCCTTTTTGCTGTTGGTCACTGTGAGCTGAGTGCGCTGAAACTTCAGAGCTCATAGAGAAATTTGGTTACCAGCAGCTTTAAAATACATTTACCTTGCTCTTATATTTGGGAGACATCCATGGCGGCAGGTGACAGTTGAATCCCCCGCCCAGATACCAAGCCTCATGATGAGTGCTGGTTCTCCTTTTATGTCGAGACTGTTTGCCTAACCTTTTAGTAGGGCCATTGATGGGTCCCCCCCTCAGCTGGCAGATAAGGAGCAGGCCAGGAAATGACCGGTGGAAGAAACAACTTTCACATAAACCTGGGCTGTAAATCCTGATCTGAACAGCAGACACTAAAAACACCCCACCCCCACCTCGTATGCAGCAACCCATGCAGACCCCGCCCAGAACACACAGCAAGGTTCAGTCACAGCGGTCAGGACCCCAGCCCCGCCTTCACTCTCTCACTCCCCTCGCTGTTCAAGCAGGCTGTAGATTGTGTGAAAGGACAGTAAGGCCACTTGTCTTGTTAGTTTAGGCTGCTTTCTTTGTGCCCCTCTCTCCCAGCTGTTGAGAAGCAGGGACAGTCAACACATCTGTTTCAACGGCTGGTAATTAGCGGGGGCTTAATTACGGGCCAGGTTTAACCGGCGAGCCCCCGCGAGGCCGGTGGGGGGGGGTGGGGGGGAATGTTTACCCAGCGTCCCCTGCGGCCAGGCCCACTTCGCCTTCCACACCATCTCTCGGAGTAGGTGCTGAGTGGCGAGACAAAGCTTTGAATAGCATCCTCCGTGCTGTCTCCTCATTGTGTCACCCCCTCCCCCATGTACCCTTCCCCCCTTTGGTGTGCTGTTCCTTTCTCAATGGGGTGAATAAAAATGCCACAGAGGCCTTTTGCTGCAGACAGGGACGGCAGTGTGTTTTGAAAGGGCGTTGGCGGGACGTGCTGAAATGCGCGACCACTGGAACACCCCTGCGATTAGCTGCTTTGTCTGTGAAAATTTAGGTGACACTTAATGTAAATGCGTTTAACATGCGTGTCAGTTCCACAATGTTAATGAACTGACGAGTCGCTTGTAGCTAATTCAGAATGGCAGTTCCTGTTGAATTCAGAATCATTACTGCAGGGTCTGTGATGCACTTCTCATTGTAAGTGAAAATTGGAATTGAAGTCATGCCAAAGTGTCATACTAAACAAAACTTTATGTTCTGTAAAAGTTTTTGACAAGAGAATATGCAGTCATTATATATAGCTGCAAGCAGTGATTATTGGGGCCAAGCATACCCACAATGAAGTCAATTAGTTTGCAATTAGTGTGAATTCAGTATTAGTATTAAGAAATATAATTTATGTTATTAGAGAAGACAGTATCGGGACACCTGAGAAGCGTGTATGCTGGTGCTAACAAATAAAGCCCCGAGAGCTCAATATAAAGAAAATAGATTTGCTGCAACACTGCTATCTTGCAACATAGAAAACTGAAAATAAATGTTTGCTCCGACGATGTTCTCTGACCGAAGTAATAAAGTTTTCTGTGTTGCACGATAGCAGTGTTGCAGCAAATAATAATATAATTTATCTTAAAATATAATTATACTGAGTGTTAATTATGCAATCAAATAAAAATTGAGCAAGAAAATTGAAAAAATGGAATTACAGCTGGAAAAAAGCATTATACTGAGTTAAATGGGCCCAGAATTCATTATAATATTGAAACCTGTCTGTGTCAGTGCTGTCTTTAGCGTAACCTCTGCAGATATGGAGCCCTGTGCTAATTCATTATAATATTGAAACCTGTCTGTGTCAGTGCTGTCTTTAGCGTAACCTCTGCAGATATGGAGCCCTGTGCTAATTCATTATAATATTGAAACCTGTCTGTGTCAGTGCTGTCTTTAGCGTAACCTCTGCAGATATGGAGCCCTGTGCTAATTCATTATAATATTGAAACCTGTCTGTGACAGTGCTGTCTTTAGCGTAACCTCTGCAGATATGGAGCCCTGTGCTAATTCATTATAATATTGAAACCTGTCTGTGTCAGTGCTGTCTTTAGCGTAACCTCTGCAGATATGGAGCCCTGTGCTAATTCATTATAATATTGAAACCTGTCTGTGTCAGTGCTGTCTTTAGCGTAACCTCTGCAGATATGGAGCCCTGTGCTAATTCATTATAATATTGAAACCTGTCTGTGTCAGTGCTGTCTTTAGCGTAACCTCTGCAGATATGGAGCCCTGTGCTAATTCATTATAATATTGAAACCTGTCTGTGTCAGTGCTGTCTTTAGCGTAACCTCTGCAGATATGGAGCCCTGTGCTAATTCATTATAATATTGAAACCTGTCTGTGTCAGTGCTGTCTTTAGCGTAACCTCTGCAGATATGGAGCCCTGTGCTAATTCTAACCCTTTAAGGTGTTTGATAACAAATATGTGATTAGAATATTCTTAACTGAACGTTCTAACAGATGTAAAGCTGATGGTACATGGACAATATTTTTAGGCAATATTTCCAGCAATATTGTACAATATTGACAGAAATGGGCAATGGGTATGGGCCACTGTAGCAATGGGCAATGGGGCAATAACTGAAAAAAGAATGTTTGCGGATCCTGTTTTTAACCTTTACCGCCAAAGGTAGGCTATATATGTGCACGGGAATGGCAAGAACCACAGCTTTCTGACAATGTAATTCAATCGAACGTATCTCTAAATTTGACGGAAGCATTCATGGATGTATTCACCAGTAAGCAGGCGGTCTGATTAGGTCTGCTGAATAAAGTTAGCTAGCTAGCTAGTTAAAAGTTACTCGTTTCGTCAGAACGGTGGTGACTGAGTAATGCCAATTATTTACAATCAAAAGTCAAGAATACCATAACTTATGAAAAGTTGGTCTTTATTTCAACATTAGACTAATACATCAATATAACTTACCTCAGTAATAAATAAATAAATAAAGTTATAAGAGATAAGCATCCCTTCGGTTTCCTCGCACCACTTGGCAGCCATTGTTGAAATTTATTTTTGGAAGACTCAGGTGTCACGTGACCCAAACTCTCGTCTGTTATTGGATGGTAGCAAAATATTGCTCGCCTCGATCAACCTTGTTCAGATATTGATTTATCAATAGGAAAACTGCCAGCAATCATTGCTTGAAAATATTGCCCGTGTACCATCAGCTTAACAATCACTAATGGAGTTCTAGAACACTGACTTAGAATTTAGAAAAAAACATCCCAAAAAACCTACTCTTCAAAGGGTTAAAAAGTCTGTAAAACACAGCCCTGGAGCTATTAATACCACAGTACACTACAAAAAGATGCTTGTCTTTCAGAATGCACTTGTTTTTGTTTTTGCCTGGGACACAATCGTGCTCTAAAGTCTAAACCCTTATGTCTCTCATCCCGAACAGGAGGAGCTTGAGGCTGTTTTCCGAGAGCGCGACAGGGCTGTGGAACGTAGTTGGAGCCTGGAGGAAGAGATCCAGACACTGCGAGCGTATTACAGGTGCGTGGGATCATTGTTCCCATCCCACTGTTTATGTCTTTTTTGTTGTTGCTGGGGCTACAACTGAAGTTCCCTAGCGGGAAAATAAAAGTTATTCTATTCTATTCAATCCTGTCCCTCAGACATTGGTACATAAAACAGGAAGCCGCGGGCACACTGAATGCATACCCTTCCACTGGAACTGAAATGCCAAATAAATCATGATGGCATCAATTAATTTGATATAAATATTCACAGTTTTTTCTGCACCGTTACAGGTAGTTGCATTTAGAATTTTTCATTCATCCTTTTTGAATGCGCACTGCATGTATGCTTTCTCGATACGTGTGTGTGTGTGTATATACAGTGGGTTGAAAAAGTATTCAGCCCCCATAGACTTTTTCATATTTTGTTGTGTATGAACATTTGATTAAAATTATTCAATCGGGCATATATACGTGTGTGTATATATACAGTTGTGTTCAAAAAAAATAGCAGTACAACATCAGTAACCTGATGAACCACTGTTATTAGTAGTAGTGATATTTCTGCATGGCAAATAATTCACTTGTAGATGTAGTAGTGTAATAGAAAATCAACAGACCCAACTGTCATGACATGCACGCTGCTTGTTCTCAGTAATTGACTCATTCATTGAAAGGGGCGTGTTCAAAATAATAGCAGTGTGGAGTTTAATTAGAGAATTCATTAATTCTGTGAAAAAACAGGTGTCATTAATTGTCCTTTATTAAGCAAGAAGGGAAGCAAATGTTTCCCACATTGTTATAAAATATATTTCCTTCTGAATTGCTAAGTAAAATGGGCCGTTCCAAACATTGTTCGGAGGAACAACGTCATTTGATTAAAAAGTTGATTGGAGAGGGGAAAACATATAAAGAAGTGCAGCAAATTATAGGATGCTCAGCTAAAATGATCTCAAATGCTTTAAAATGGCAACAAAAACCCGAAACACGCGGAAGAAAACGAGCAACTACTGTTAAAACGGATCGAAGAATAGTACGAATGGCAAAGATTCAGCCAATCATCACCTCCAGAAAGATCAAAGATGATCTAAAATTACCTGTAAGTGCTGTTACAGTCAGAAGACGTTTGATCGAAGCTAAGCTATCAGCAAGAAGCCCCCGTAAAGCACCATTGTTGAAAAAACGGCATGTGCGGAATCGGTTAAAATTTGCCAAGGAACACATCGATTGGCCCAAAGAGAAATGGCGTAACATTCTGTGGACTGATGAGAGTAAAAATGTTCTTTTCGGGTCTAGTGGTCGTCGACAGTACGTCAGACGACCCCCGGGTACTGAATTCAAGCCACAGTACACTGTGAAGACAGTGAAGCATGGTGGCGCAAAAATCATGGTATGGGGATGTTTTTCATACTACGGTGTTGGACCTATTTATCGTATACCAGGGATCATGGATCAGTTTGAATACATCAAAATACTTGAAGAGATTATGTTGCCGTATGCCGAAGAGGAAATGCCCCTGAAATGGGTGTTTCAACAAGACAACGACCCCAAACACACGAGTAAGCGAGCAACATCTTGGTTCCAGACAAAAAGTATTGAGGTAGTGGAGTGGCCAGCTCAATCCCCTGACCTCAACCCCATTGAAAACTTGTGGGGTGACATTAAAAATGCAGTTTCTGAAGCAAAACCCAAAAATTCACAGGAACTGTGTGATGTAGTTCGTTCATCCTGGGCTGAAATACCTGTTTCTAGGTGCCAGAAGTTGGTTGACTCGATGCAATGCAGATGCGCAGCAGTTATTAAAAACAATGGTTATGCAACTAAATATTGGTTCAGTAATTTAAAGTGAAGTTAAATCTTGAAAAATTTCTTCAGTTATACAGTAATTTTTTGAGTTTAAAGAGAAAAATGTCGACACTGCTATTTTTTTGAACAGATTAATATTCCTTTTCTTTGCTTCCTGTAAAAGAATAACGCAGACTTGATAAAATTTGTTAATGCTTTGATTTGGAATTGAATGTGTAATGTTTCCACTACATTTGAAATATGGAACTAAAAGCTATTAAAAAATATTTGCACTTCACTTTTTTTAACGCACTGCTATTTATTTGAACACAACTGTGTGTGTGTGTATATATATATATATATATATATATATATATATATATATATATATATGCCCTCCACAATTATTGGCACCCCTGGTAAAGATGAGTAAAAAGGGTTATAAAAAATTCACCATTTGGTGAATTAGCTTAATCTCACACTGAAAAAATGAGAAAAATCCAACTGTAAATTTATTCAGAGAAAAAAAAATCCCTATTAAAATAGTTAAAATCGCTATTATTGGCACCCCTAGAAATTCTTATGAACAAAATGTAACTGAAGCATTTTTTCCATTTATACTTTATTTTTTAAAGTTGATCAGAGTGTTTAGGAACTTTCAAGCAGTAATCCATGACTTCCTGTTTCACTGGGGTATAAATATGAGGTGACACAGAGGCCATATTCCCTAATAATCATACATCAACATGGGAAAGATAAGAGAACGCACAAATCAAATGAGGGAAAAGTGTGTTGAGCTTCATAAGTCAGGGAATGGCTATAAAAAAAGAGCTACTCACCTGAAAATACCCATATCAACCGTTAGGGCAATACTTAAAAAGTTCAAAGCAACTAGAACTGCTACAAACTTGCCAAGAGGACCCAAGTTTATTTTGCCCCCACGCACAGTGAGGAGGATGGTAAGAGAGGCAAAAAAATCCCCAAGTATCACTGTTGGAGAATTACAGAGGAAAGTAGCATCCTGGGGTCATCAGGTCTCCAAAACTACCATTAGACGTCACCTCCATGCCAACAAATTATTTGGAAGGCATGCCAGAAAAAAGCCTTTCCTGTCATTTCACCACAAAGGTAAGTGCCTGGAGTTTGCTAAACGCTACTGGAACTTTGACTGGAACCGTGTTCTATAGTTAGATGAAACAAAAATAGAACTTTTCGGCAACCAACACTCGAGGTGGGTTTGGCGTAAAAAGAAGGATGGCTATACCAAAAATAACCTGATCCCCCACTGTTAAGTATGGTGGAGGTTCCGTGATGTTGAGGCTGTTTTTCCTCCAAAGGCCCTGGGAACCTTGTTAGGGTACATGCAGCAGGACAATGATCCAAAACATACGCAGACACAAAAATGGTTAACTGAACACAAAATCAAGCTTCTGCCATGGCCATCTCAGTCCCCTGACCTAAACCCCATTGAAAACCTGTGGGCTGAGCTGAAGAGGAGAGTGCACAAGAGAGGACCTAGTACTCTGGAGGATCTGGAGAGATTCTGTAAAGAGGAATGATCTCAGATTCCTTGCTCTGTATTCTCCAACCTTATTAGATGTTACGGGAGAAGACTCAGTGCTGTTTTATTGGCAAAGTATTAAATGCAGGGGTAATATCCATATCTACTGCATATCTGGCAGCAGAGTGATGGTTTGAGGCTTGTTTCATACCTCAGACCCTTGATGACTTAGAGCCATTTTACCAACCATGTATTCCATACTGTTCCAGCATAATTTACAGCTAAATCTAGTCCCACCCCCCAATTCCCATAGAGATCCATTCAAATGCAGAGACGTTATAGTATCGCTTGTAAGAGTACCAGAAAATAAGATATCAAGAGTCTTTTGATGTTTTTGGGTCACAGACATCAGGAAGTCATGGCATGCAAAGGATATGCGACCAAATATTAAAAATGATTACTTCATTCTATATGCAGGGGTGCCAATTGTGGCACACATGGTTTTGTTAAAAATAATAATTTCTTGATGCGGTGAAAAAAATTTTTAACCCCCTTTTTACTCATCATTACCAGGGGTGCCAATAATAGTGGAGGGCACTGTAATTGTGTCCAGTCCTAGGGTGGGTTCAAAGGGTGGCTAACTCCTAAGGTGTGGAATATTCTAGTTCACACATACAGTTGCAGCTGACACGGATAGCGAGACTCAAAGGCCAGAAAATGTCTGTGGCATTCAGTCCCGGTGAAGAATCACATTTGTCTCAGCCACGCATACTGGTGGAGAGAGCACACACCTGGATTGTGTTACCTAATCAGCCCAGGTGCTTATAGGTGTGCTCATCTCCACAGTACGGTGCCGAGAGAGCGAGTTTGTTTCTGAGAGGGCAGATGACAACGTGAAGCAAATCGGGCTGAACAAGCTGAAAAGCTGTCGACGAATCGATGCGCTGAAAAGTGGTCACGGAGTTTGGCTTGTTTTAGTTTGTTATTTAGTCTTTGTTCTTTTAGTCTACTGGATCCCGTGAGGGGGAAGGGTGAAGGTGTTCATTTATTTTCCTGTCTGTATGGGTGTGGTCTCTATCTCTCTCTTCCTCTCTCTCTCTCCCTCTCCCTCTCTTTCTCATTCTCATATGTGGCAATTTGCGGTGCAAACCAGAACTGCCGCATCTCCCTCCTAGAGGTGTGTCACGGTGTGACAATCTAATCTTGAAAAAATTAGACTAGACTGCTCTTTTTCTGCATTTGTAGGGACATATATGTTTTGGAAACCTTGATATTGGTCGACAAAAGCTACATGGAATGAATTGGTGGTCTAATGGTAGAGCCACTGACTCACACTGATCAATGATGACTTGGGTTCAAGTATGGCTCCCCCAGCACAAAAACATTTTTTTATTTAATATTATGGAATAAATTAATTATATACTATAAAATGCAATGCCTTCTTAGAAATTCACTTGGGCTCTTCCAACTGCATATCTAATGAAAACAATTCAACTGCCTTCTGGACTTTCCTTGACCTAATAAATGTGTGAGTAGACTGTTTCTATTCGCTAGCACCCACATTAGTAGTAACTGAAACAGATTTCTATTGTGACCGATCTGTTAATCAAATAAGTCAGGTGTAGCATCCCACAGTCTCTCCCCTCCATAGTAAAAGCGTCCGTGCGGTTAGGCAGGTCATCGTCCTCACAGTTATTCGAAAATGGCCAGATAAAGGAGTTTTGAACTCACTGTCAACCCACTCCAGAGGACCAGGGGCTGAAACAGCCAAAACGCTTTGTTGTTTGTTCAGGTCTGGCAGGCTGGAGGTGGGTGTGGCCAGTGGGGGATTCTTTGTGGTATAACGAGATCCTAAGTACATCGCACCAGAAAATTCATTATTAGAATTCAAGCCTCAAATGGGTTCATGAATTACCCCTTTAATTTCGCCCCACCTTTTTCTGTCACAGAGGAGAAAGCCCCCCCCCCCCCCCCCCCCCCCCACACTGTGCTGTGAGTTTGGCCCCTGGGTGGTGGGGACGATGGTGGTTTTTTCATTCTGTTCTGACTTTCTGTCATTGTGAAAATGGTAGGTGTTTTCAGGTAGTCTGTGCACAGTAGGTAGTTGTGGTTTTGATTCAGGCGGTCTGTGCACAGTAGGTCATTGTGGTTGGGATTCAGGCGGTCTGTGCACAGTAGGTCATTGTGGTTTTGATTCAGGTAGTCTGTGCACAGTAGGTCATTGTGGTTTTGATTCAGGGGGTCTGTGCACAGTAGGTTGTTGTGGTTTTGATTCAGGGGGTCTGTGCACAGTAGGTTGTTGTGGTTTTGATTCAGGGGGTCTGTGCACAGTAGGTTGTTGTGGTTGGGATTCAGGGGATCTGTGTAGTTATGGTTGGGAGTACACAGTTGCTGTGCGAGGGCGCTCATCATGTCTTGGTTGTTGACTCATAGTGTCCATGTCCCACAATGAAACTTACTCAGACACCAGCACAAACTGTATCAAGGAGAGAAACACAATAAAAGGATTAACATCCATTCAAACTGGAATGACCGATGCAACAGAAGGGATTTGCTTTCTTGTGTTTTTGTGTGCTGTGTGCATATTGTCAGGTAGTTACATTGCTAAATTAGTACAGAAACATTGATAACTGATGCATTTACTCATTATTCTAAAATGATGTGCAGTGAGAAATAGTTGTCTCATATTTGCCCAAGTGAGCCTTCTTGCTTTATTAGACCACAGAACTGCAGTTGGGCTCAAGGAACTGGCGACGCAGGTTTGGTGACTTACATCCTGTTGTAATGTGAAGCATATCCTCATAAAGGCCTAGCATTTGCATAAATCTGTTTTTATAATTTTTTCTTGTTTTTTTTTTTTGTTGAAAGATCTGATCTTTTATACAGTATGTTTGTCTATTGCCGCTCTACATGAAAGGAGCCATGTGGGCGGAGCTCTCGGGGACCCCGCCCCCCGTCTGGCCCAGCAGTGAAGGCAGATATTGTGTTTGTGTACAATTTGCATTGTGTAAGAGAGGGAGCGGAGCCATAGGCCCTATCTGCTGACCTGTGGAGACGGACCTTTGTAGGGAAATCAGGGGCCGAGCCTAACAAAACACTGAAGATGGTCCGGCGTGTTTGCTCTCGGGATTCACCAACCCTCCCCTTCTGCATTGTGTTCAACTTCAGGATCCCAGATACTGGTTAAAGCAATGCAGCCTTCAGCAAAGACGCAGAAGTTACTGTGACGAAGGGGAGGGAAAAAAATGCCCACTCACATACAGCGAGCACCATAATTCATTGGACAGTGATGCATTTTTTGTTATTTTGGTTCTATACTCTTGCACTTTGAGTTTGAAATGACAATGATAATGAGGTTGAAGTGCAGACTGTCGGCTTTAATTTGAGGGTATTTTCATCCATATCAGATGAACTGTTTAGAAATTATAGAATTATAAATTCCAGGCATCAAAAAATATTGGACAGTTTAACATAATGTAGAATAAAGTAATCATTTTTAATATTTGGTCGGATACCTAGCACATAAGCTAACTGTTAACGGACAGATTTTTTGTTGGAAAACTTTGCGTGCAGCCATAGGGTAGGCCTACTTACCCATAGCCCAGCAAACCGTGGACGCCCCATTTTAGTCCTCAAGTTATAATGTGACGTTCCCTAACATTACTAGGACGTTATTAAAGTCCTAGGAAGGTCACTGTTTGCTTACAATATGACATTTAATTTACATTTCGGGGATGTTCAAGCAACGTCCCTATGCGGTAATATGACGTTGTGCTCATAATATTCATGGCACATTCAGGGACGTTCCTGCAACGTCTGTTACTGGTTACAATATAACGTCATGTAATGAATGTCTGGGGGACGTTACTAGAACGTCCCAGGAAGGTTCTCTGTGACGTCCACGAAACGTTTAGAAAACCCTACAAAAAGACATCAAGGCCACGTCCTGATGACATTTTGAGACGTTCAGGGGACGTCCTGGGGACCTAATTTTGTTCGCTGGGAGCTTACCCACATAGCAAATGCGTGAATAGCATTATGAATGAGCACAAGTTAATAGTATTATTATTAATAGCCTAATAATAATAATAATAATAATGTAATTTCACCGATTGATGCTGAGCTAGCCGGTGTTGAGAAAACGTTACAATCCAAAACGAGTAGCCGCTTGCTTCCAGTGCTACAAGTTACCAATAGCCTATTAGTCTGTAGGCTATTGTGAATAGTTACAAAGACACATTTGTAGCTTGACTACACATTTGTAGCATTGTAGGAGCCTGCGAATGCTTTGCAAAGTTATGTGCTTTAACAATAACTTACATTTGCCAGATTAAACTTTTGTGCAATGACTCGAGTGACAGCCTATCTGATTCGTGGCATTCTGATAGCGAGTGAAATAGGCTACTCTACATCACTTTAAGGGTTGTTTCTCCTGACAAATTTTCCCATTGAACTCTATGGAAAAATAAGTCCGGAGAAGAAGCCCTTCAAGTTATCCATCCATATCTACTGTATTTCTGGCAGCAGACTGATGGTTTAAGGCTTGTTTGATACGTCAGACCCTTGGTGACTTAGAGCCATTTAGCCAACCATGTGTTCCATACTGTTCCAGTGTAATTTACAGCTAAATCTAGTCCCACCCCCCAATTCCCACAGAGATCAATTCAAATGCAGTTGTTATAGTATTGCTTGTAGGAGTACCAGAAAATAAGATATCAAGATATCTTTTGATATTGTTGGGTCACAGATATCAGGAAGTCATGGCATGCAAAGGATTTGAGACCAAATATAAAAAATGATTACTTTATTCTACATTATGTTAAACTGTCCAATATTTTTTGTTGCCCAAAAATGGGGGGGATTATGTACAAAGGGTTCTATAATTTCTAAACGGTTCATCCGATATGGATGAAAATACCCTCAAATTAAAGCTGACAGTCTGCACTTCAACCTCATTGTCATTGTGTCCAATGAATTATGGTGCTCACTGTATACCCCCATGCAGGGGGGCCTTGATTTAAAAAAATTCTAAACATTACTACAAGGTGTGAGTTGTTCTGACGTGTTTAGATTGGACAGGCAGGTTGAAACGGTGCTTTGTTTGAGAGTCAGCCAGCATTGGAAGGAATCCAGCCCACTGGGGCACATTTTAACACCATATTCCTGCCCTGAAAGGCTCTCTTGGGATGGGATATATTCACTGATGCGAATGGAACCTCGCTTTAACACCTTTAACTCAATAGTCATAAGCACAGTTTGATCTGGGGCCGGATGCTCCTGTTAAAACAGTCTGAGCTGGGACTGGACTCTCATATTAGCACAGTCTGAGATTCCTATTATGACAGTCTGAGACTCTCTCCTATTATGACAGTCTGAGACTCTCATATTCGCACGGTCTGAGACTCTCCTATTAGCACAGTCTGAGACTCATATTCGCACGGTCTGAGACTCCTATTAGCACAGTCTGAGACTCCTATTAGCACAGTCTGAGACTTTCTCCTATTATCACAGTCTGAAACTCTCCTATTAGCACGGTCTGAGACTCTCTCCTATTATGACAGTCTGAGACTCCTATTATCACAGTCTGAGACTCCTATTATCACAGTCTGAGACTCCTATTAGCACAGTCTGAGACTCTCTTATTATCACAGTCTGAGACTCGCTCTTATTAGCACAGTCTGAGACCCTCTCCTATTATCACAGTCTGAGACTCCTTTTATCACAGTCTGAGACTCTCTCCTTTTATCACAGTCTGAGACTCTCTCCTATTATCACAGTCTGAGACTCTCCTATTAGCACAGTCTGAGACTCCTATTATCACAATCTGAAACTCTCTCCTATTAGCACGGTCTGAGACTCCTATTATGACAGTCTGAGAGACTCCTATTCGCATGGTCTGACAGACTCTCCTATTAGCACAGTCTGAGACTGTTATTATCACAGTCTGAGACTCTCTCTTATTAGCACAGTCTGAGACCCTCTCCTATTATCACAGTCTAAGACTCTCCTATTATCACAGTCTGAGACTCTCTTATTATCACAGTCTGAGACTCTCTCTTATTAGCACAGTCTGAGACCCTCTCCTATTATCACAGTCTGAGACTCTCCTATTATCACAGTCTGAGACTCTCTCCTATTATCACAGTCTGAGACTCTCCTATTATCACAGTCTGAGACTCTCTTATTATCACAGTCTGAGACTCTCTCTTATTAGCACAGTCTGAGACCCTCTCCTATTATCACAGTCTGAGACTCTCCTATTATCACAGTCTGAGACTCTCTCCTATTATCACAGTCTGAGACTCTCCTATTATCACAGTCTGAGACTCTCTTATTATCACAGTCTGAGACTCTCTCTTATTAGCACAGTCTGAGACCCTCTCCTATTATCACAGTCTGAGACTCTCCTATTATCACAGTCTGAGACTCTCCTATTATCACAGTCTGAGACTCTCTCCTATTATCACAGTCTGAGACTCTCCTATTAGCACAGTCTGAGCTGGGACTGGAGTTTCTCCTATTAGCACAATCTGAGACTCTCCTATTAGCACAGTCTGAGACTCTCATATTAGCACAGTCTGAGACTCTCCAGTTGGCACAGTCTGAGACTCTCCAATTAGCACAGTCTGAGACTTTCCTATTACCAGTCTGAGAATCCTATTATCACAGTCTGAGACTCTCCTATCAGCATAGTCAGCGACTTTCCTATTATCACAGTCTGAGACACTCCTATTAGCACAGTCTGAGACTCTCCTATTTTCACAGTCTGAGACTATCCTATTATCACAGTCTGAGACTCTTTTTTTTTAGCACAGTCTGAGACTCTCCTATTATCACAGTCTGAGACTCCTATTAGCACAGTCTGAAACTCCTATTAGCACAGTCTGAGCTGGGACTGGAGTTTCTCCTATTAGCGCAGTTTGAGACTCTCCTATTGGCACAGTCTGAGACTATCCTATTATCACAGTCTGAGACACTCCTATCAGCACAGTCTGAGACTCTCCTATTATCACAGTCTGAGACTCCTATTTTCACAGTCTGAGAATCTCCTATTAGCACAGTCTGAGACACTCCTATTAGCACAGTCTGAGACTCTCCTATTATCACAGTCTGAGACTCTCCTATTTTCACAGTCTGAGAATCTCCTATTAGCGCAGTTTGAGACTCTCCTATTCGGACAGTCTGAGACCCTCCTATTGGCAGTCTGTGACTCTCATATTACCACAGTCTGAGACTTTGCTATTAGCACAGTATAAGACTCTTTCCTATTATCACAGTCTGAGACTCTCCTATTATCACAGTCTGAGACTCTCCTGTTATCACAGTCTGAGACTCTCTCCTATCATCGCAGTCTGAGCTGGGACTGGAGTTTCTCCTATTAGCACAGACTCTGATTTTCTCCTATTAGCACAGTCTGAGACTTTCTCCTATGAGCACAGTCTGAGACTCTCTCCTATTAGCACAGTCTGCGACTCCAATTAGCACAGTCTGAGACTTTCCTATTAGCAGTCTGAGACTTTCCTCTTATCGCAGTCTGAGACTCCTATTATCACAGTCTGAGACTCTCCTATTAGCACAGTCTGAGACTCTCCTGTTATCACAGTCTGAGACTCTCTCCTATTAGCACAGTCTGAGACTCTCTCCTATTAGCACAGTTTGAGAATCATTCCTATTAGCACAGTCTGAGAATCTCTCATATTAGCACAGTCTTAGACTTTCCTATTTTCACAGTCTGAGAATCTCCTATTAGCACAGTCTGAGCCACTCCTATTAGCACAGTCTGAGACTCTCCTATTATCACAGTCTGAGACTCTCCTATTTTCACAGTCTGAGAATCTCCTATTAGCGCAGTTTGAGACTCTCTCCTGTTAGCACAGTTTGAGACTCTCCTATTCGGACAGTCTGAGACCCTCCTATTGGCAGTCTGTGACTCTCATATTACCACAGTCTGAGACTTTGCTATTAGCACAGTATAAGACTCTTTCCTATTATCAGAGTCTGAGACTCTCCTATTATCACAGTCTGAGACTCTCCTGTTATCACAGTCTGAGACTCTCTCCTATCATCGCAGTCTGAGCTGGGACTGGAGTTTCTCCTATTAGCACAGACTCTGATTTTCTCCTATTAGCACAGTCTGAGACTTTCTCCTATGAGCACAGTCTGAGACTCTCTCCTATTAGCACAGTCTGCGACTCCAATTAGCACAGTCTGAGACTTTCCTATTAGCAGTCTGAGACTTTCCTCTTATCGCAGTCTGAGACTCCTATTATCACAGTCTGAGACTCTCCTATTAGCACAGTCTGAGACTCTCCTGTTATCACAGTCTGAGACTCTCTCCTATTAGCACAGTCTGAGACTCTCTCCTATTAGCACAGTTTGAGAATCATTCCTATTAGCACAGTCTGAGAATCTCTCATATTAGCACAGTCTTAGACTTTCCTATTATCACAGTCTGAGACTCTCTCCTATTATCTCAGTCTGAGACTTTCCTATTATCTCAGTCTGAGACTCCCCTATTATCACAGTCTGAGACTTTCTCCTATTAGGACAGTCTGAGACTCTCCTATTAGCAGTTTGAGACTCCTATTAGCAGTTTGAGACTCCTATTAGCACAGTCTGAGACTCTCCTATCAGCATAATCTGAGAGACTCCTATTATCACAGTCTGAGACTCTCTCATATTTGCTGTCTGAAGCTGGGGCCACATTACACGTATTTTCCAATCGTAAGCGACAATTGAAAAAAATTAGTAGCATACATTTAACAACTGCCATATACAGATTTTGATGATGTCTGTTTTTGAGGAGCACAAATCCAAACGACAGAATTTACACAGACGGATGCAGTTCTCTCGCATGAACGTGATTTCTCGTGGTTGACCTGCACTCGCGAGAATGTCTTTTTTCCTATATTTTGAAACCAAAACAACCATGGAGCCCATACAGCTTGCAACTTTGTCAGTGTTGTTGTGGTAACTTGCAGAGTTGACATTGTACAGACAGACACACGCATGTTTCTGCCACAAATCCACAAGTCGCTCCTCATTTTTAGTATTCCAAAAAACATGTTTATTCGGCTCAGCCATCTGCACGTTGGATTTGATGTTTACTTCCGTATTTTTCCACCTCTTCCTTCCTCTGTCGCAAACTCACTTTTCATTGGCTATTGAAAATTCCTGCCGCGATTTCAGTCTTTGGCCAGTGCAAACCACAAGATTACGCACAGACTAGCACCGATAAAATCAAACATGTTTGATAAAAATGTGGCGTTCCCGACTGGGATCGTAGGAGACAGACAACAGTCTTTCACTCCCACATACATAACGATTACAGCTGCGACTTTACAGTGTGACTAGCCTGGATTTCCCTGGACTACCACAGACTCTGTGTCTAAAAAATTGTGTAATGTGTGCCCAGCTTGAGACTCTCTCCTATTAGCACAGTCTAAGACTTTCTTCTATTATCACAGTCTGAGACTCTCTCCTATTAGCACAGTCTGAGACTCTCCTATTATCACAGACTTAGACTCCACTGTTATCACAGTCTGAGACTCTCTCCTATTATCATAGTCTGAGACTCTCCTATTAGCACAGTCTGAGACTCTCTCCTATTAGCACAGTTTGAGAATCTTTCCTATTAGCACAGTCTGAGAATCTCTCACATTAGCACAGTCCGATACTCTCCTATTATCACAGTCTGAGACTCTCTCCTATTATCACAGTCTGAGACTCTCTTATTATCACAGTCTGAGACTCCTGTTATCACAGTCTGAGACTCTCCTATTATCACAGTCTGAGACTCTCCCATTATCACATTCTGAGACTCTCCCATTATCACAGTCTGAGACTCTCCCATTATGACAGTCTGAGACTCTTATTAGCACAGTCTGAGTTGGGACTGTAGATTCTCCTATTAGCACAGTCTGAGGTGGGACAGGAGTTTCTCCTATTAGCACAGTTTGAGACTTTCTCCTATTGGCACAGTCTGAGACTCTCTCCTATTAGCACAGTTTGAGACTCATATTAGCACAGTCTGAGAATCTCTCATATTATCACAGTCTGAGACACTCCTTTCAGCACAGTCTGAGACTCTCCTATTATCACAGTCTGAGACTCTCCTATTATCACAGTCTGAGACTCTCTCCTATTATCACAGTCTGAGACTCTCTTATTATCACAGTCTGAGACTCTCCTGTTATCACAGTCTGAGACTCTCTCCTATTATCTCAGTCTGAGACTCTCCTATTATCTCAGTCTGAGACTCTCCTATTAGCACAGTCTGAGACTCCTATTATCACAGTCTGAGAGACTCCTATTTGGAGCCCATAAAGCTTGCAACTTTGTCAGTGTTGTTGTGGTAATTTGCAGAGTTGACATTGTACAGACAGACACACGCATGTTTCTGCCACAAATCCACAATTCGCTCCTCATTTTTAGTATTCCAAAAAACATGTTTATTCAGCTCAGCCATTTGCACGTACTTCCATATTTTTCCACCTCTTCCTTCCTCTGTTGCAAACTCACTTTTCATTGGCTATTAAAAATTCCCGTCGCGATTTCAGTTTTTGGCCAGTGCAAACCACAAGATTACGCACAGACTAACACCAATAAAATCAAACATGTTTGATAAAATTGTGGTGTTCCCGACTGGGATCGTAGGAGACAGACAACAGTCTTTCACTCCCACACACATAACGATTACAGCTGTGACTTTACAGTGTGACTAGCCTGGATTTCCCTGGACTACCACAGACTCTGTGGCTAAAAAAATTGTGTAATATGTCCCCAGCTTGAGACACTCTCCTATTAGCACAGTCTGAGACTCTCTCCTATTTGCACAGTCTGGGACTCTCTCCTATTCACACAGTGTGAGACTCTCTATTAGCACAGTCTGAGACTCTCCTATTAGCAGTTTGAGACTCTCTCCTATAAACACAGTCTGAGACTCTCCTATTGGCAACGTCTGAGACTTTTCTGTTATCACAGTCTGAGAGTCCTATTAGCACAGTCTGAGCTGGGACTGGAGTTTCTCCTATTATTACAGTCTGAGACTCTCCTATTAGGACAGTCTGAGACGTTCTCTTATTATCACAGTCTGAGACTCTCTCCTATTAGCACAGTCTGAGACTCTCCTATTAGCACAGTCTGAGACTCCTATTAGCACAATCTGAGACTCTCCATTTATTACAGTCTGAGACTCTCCTATTACATTACATTACATTATAGTGATTTGGCAGACGCTCTTATCCAGAGCGACGTACATTAGTGCATTTTCAAACTAGGAACAAGTGTGTTAAAACGACCCTAAAAGGTAAATACGATTTCAAGTACCAGGCGTAGTCAGTATTTTTTTTTTTTTTTGGGGGGGGGGGGGGGGGGTAACGACACAATATCGATGATTGGCGTGTACAACAGTAAGCCAATAAGTAACCTTACAAGTATTAAACTAGCAGCTTGAACCACTTAAACAAGGATTCTGAAAAACACAATCAAGGGAGGTCACAAGGAAGTAGGGAGGGGTGGAGAGAGGTGCAGCTTGAAGAGGTGTGTCTTCAATCTGCGCTTGAAGGTGGTCAGACTTTCTGTTGTTCTGACCTCCACGGGGAGCTCATTCCACCACTGTGGGGCCAGGACAGACAGACGTCGAGACCGGGTGCTAGTATGAAGTGGGGGGGGTACCAGTCATCCTGAGGAGGCGGAACGCAGGGATCTGGTAGGTGTGTAGGGTCTGATGAGCTTTTGGAGGTATGGAGGGGCTGATCCTCGGACTGCCTGGAAGGCGAGCACCAATGTTTTGAATTTGATGCGAGCCATCACAGGTAGCCAGTGGAGGTCAATGAGCAGGGGGGTGACATGGGAGTGTCGGGGGAGGTTGAAGACCAGGCGAGCTGCTGCGTTCTGGATAAGCTGAAGGGGTCTAATGGCCGATGCTGGCAGGCCAGCCAGGAGAGAGTTGCAATAGTCCAGGCGGGACAGCACCATCGCTTGGACCAGGAGTTGGGTTGAGTGGGTGGTGAGGAAGGGACGGATTCTCCTGATGTTGTACAGGAAGAACCTGCACGCCCGGGTTACCACTGCAATGTTCTCGGAGAGGGACAGCCTGTTGTCCATCAACACTCCAAGGTTCCTGGCACAGGGCGTTGGGGTCAGTGGAGTGTCCCCTAGGGAAATGGAGAGATTGAGAGGGGGAGAGGTTAGAGCAGGAATGTAGATGAGCTCAGTCTTGCCTGGATTGAGCTTGAGATGGTGGTTGTCCATCCAGCTCTGGATGTCTCTCAGGCAAGCGGAGATGCGGGCTGACACCTGAGTGTCAGAGGGTGAGAAGGAGAGAAAGAGTTGAGTATCATGAGCATAGCAGTCGTAAGAAAGACCATGAGCAGTGATAACAGGGCCAAGGGATTTGGTGTAGGTGGAGAAAAAGAGGGGACCAAGGACTGAGCCCTGGGGGACTCCTGTGGTAAGGGGACGGGGTGCCGATACTTTACCAGCCCAGGCAACCTGGGAGGAGCGCTCCGAGAGGTAGGACTCAATCCAGGCCAGGGCCGAGCCGCCGATCCCCGCTGCCGACAGGGACGACAGGAGGATGGAGTGATCTACGGTGTCGAAGGCGGCAGAGAGGTCTAGGAGTATTAGCACAGAGGAGAGGGAGGCTGCCCGAGCTGCGTGAAGCATCTCGCTGACGGAGAGTAGTGCAGTCTCCGTTGAGTGGCCAGTTCTGAAGCCGGACTGGTGGGGGTCTAGTAGGTTGTTCTGGGTAAAGAAAGAAGACAGTTGGTTAGAAACAGCACGTTCAATAGTTTTGGAAAGAAAAGGAAGAAGAGATACCGGTCTGTAGTTTTGGATGTTGGAGGGGTCCAGCGTGGGTTTTTTCAGGATTGGGGTGATGTGGGCTCTCTTGAAGGATGAGGGGAAGCAGCCAGAGGTCAGGGAGGAGTTCACCAGGGAGGTCACAAACAGGAGCATATCTGGGGTGATTGCCTGGAGGAGAGATGAAGGGATAGGGTCGAGGGCACAGGTAGTGGGGTGATGGGAGAGTAGGAGATGGGATACATCGGTATCAGATGGGATAAAAGGTGGAGAAGCAGGGAGGGGACACGGAAGGGGTAGAGAGGGGAGGAGAGTGGAAAACAGTGTCCGTGAGGGGAGGGGGAGTGGGGAAACAGGGGGGGGGGGGGGCATAGAGAGAGGGGCTGAGGGGCTGAAGGAGCTGCGGATGTCTGCGATCTTCTCATCGAAGAAATCTGCAAGTCGTCTGCAGTGAACGAGGATTGAGGAGCAGGAGGGGATTTGCTGATGAGGGAGGAGAAGATGGAGAACAATTGATGGGGGTTAGAACTGTATTTGTGAATTTTAGTATGATAGTAAGTTACCTTGGCAGCGGTGACTGCTGTAGAGAACACCGCTAGGAGAGACTGGTAGGAGGAGAGCTCTGATGCGTCTCTGGATTTCCTCCACATCCTCTCTGCTGCGCGAAGACCGGCCCTGGAGGTGCGCAGGGCATCGGACATCCACGGGCAGGGAGGAGATGGGCGTGTGGGCCTAGAGACAAGAGGGCAGAGAGAGTTAAGTGATGTGGAGAGAGCTGTGAGCAGGGTGTCGGGTGCAGTGTCGATGGGGAGTTGAGAGAAGGGTTTGAGAGGGGGGAGGGAAGCAGTGACACAGGGAGCAAGAGAGGAGGGTGAGAGGGAGCAGAGGTTACGGCGGACAGAGACAGTGGGGGGAGGGGGGGGGGGGGGGGGGGGCGGTGTGGAACAAGAGGAAGAGAGAAAGAAATTAAGTGGTGATCAGAGGTATGGAGAGGGGTAACAGTGAGATCAGAGCAGGGGCTGTTCCTCTGGAAGACCAGGTCTAGGAGGTTGCCAGCCTTGTGGGTGGGCGGGGGAGGGTTGGAGGGTGAGGTCAAAGGAGCGGAGAAGTGGTAGGAAGGCTGCAGACTGGGAGGCATCTAGAATCTAGATGGATGTTGAAGTCTCCCAAGAGGATCAGCGGGGTGCCGTCCTCTGGGAAGGAGCTGAGCAGGGTGTCAAGCTCATCGAGGAAGCACCCCAGGGGACCTGGAGGGCGATAAACAACTATAATGTACAGGTTAATAGGGTGGTTGATTAACACAGAGTGGTATTCAAAACTAGTAATAGATAGATCAGAGAGGGGGAGAACAGAGAATGACCATGAGGGGGAGAGTAGCAAACCAGTACCACCTCCGCGACCAGAAGGCCGGGGGGTGTGAGAGAAGGAGAAGGAGGAGGAGAGGGCAGCGGGAGTTGCCGTGTTGTCCGGTGTGATCCAGGTTTCGGTGAGGGCGAGAAACTGGAGGGACAGGAAGGAGGCATAGCCGGAGATGAAGTCTGCTTTCCGTGTGGCAGACTGGCAGTTCCAGAGCCCCCCTGCGACGGTGAAGTTCTCGCAGGGAGTCAGCGAGGGGTAGCGGAGGTTGGACGGGTTGCGTTACCGTGGAGGGCCACGTCGTTGGAAGCGGGTTCTGAAAGGAACAGAGTAGACAGGAATAGGGAGAACACACATGAACTGGGAGGGAGCGACACTAGTGTCTTTTGAAATGCGCACAGCTGATTGCAATTGGCTAACAGCTGTGTGAAACACTTCGCAAGCACGGATAAATAATTACTACCACTTAAAAGCACAATAACATGAAACTAACAGCCTAGTCAATCTAACAATCTAACAATCAGCCAATCGCAGAACAAACACAAATTAGCAATGCAATTAATACGAGCAACGTTCAACAAGGTCTAATTAAAATCACGCAAACTGCGGCTAGTACACTTAAAAACAACACTACTTTTCGCGGGACGGTTAAAACTGCTCTTGTTACACGGGAGGGAAGATGCACAGTCTGAGACTTTTCTATTATCACAGTCTGAGACTCTCCTATTAGCATAGTCTGGAACTCTTACCTATTATCACATTCTGAGACTCTTTCCTATTAGCACAGTCTGAGACTCTCTGGAGTTTCTCCTATCAGCACAGTCTGAGCTGGGACTGGAGTTTCTCCTATTAGCACAGTCTGAGCTGGGACTGGAGTTCCTCCTATTATCACAGTCTGAGACTCTCCTATCTGCACAGTCTGAGACTCTCTAATATTAGCACAGCCTGAGACTCTCCTTTGATCACAGTCTGAGGCTCTCCTATTAGGACAGTCTAGACTTTCTCCTATTAGCACAGTCTGAGACTCCTATTAGCACAGTCTGAGACTCCTATTAGCACAATTTGAGACTCTCTCCTATTAGCACAATCTGAGACTCTCCTATTATCACAGTCTGAGACTCTCTCCTATTAGCACAGTCTGAGACTTTCCTATTAGCACAGTCTGAGCTGGGACTGGAGTTTCTCCTATTAGCACAGTCTGATCTGGGGCTGGAGTTTCTCCTATTAGCACAGTCTGAGCTGGGACTGGGGTTTCTCCTATTAGCACAGTCTGAGCTGCGACTGGAGTTTCTCCTATCAGCACAGTCTGAGCTGGGAGTGGAGTTCCTCCTATCAACAAAGTCTGAGGTGGGACTGGAGTTTCTCCTATTAGCACAGTCTGAGCTGGGACTGGAGTTTTTCCTATTAGCACAGTCTGAGCTGGGACTGGAGTTTCTCCTATTAGCACAGTCTGAGCTGGGATTGGAGTCTGTCCTATTAGCACAGTCTGAGCTGGGATTGGAGTCTGTCCTATTAGCACAGTCTGAGCTGGGCCTGGAGTTCCTCCTATCAACACAGTCTGAGCTGGGACTGGAGTTTCTCCTATTAGCACAGTCTGAGCTGGGACTGGAGTTTCTCCCATTAGCACAGTCTGAGCTGGGACTGGAGTTCCTCCTTTCAACACAGTCTGAGCTTGGACTGGAGTTTCTCCTATTAGCACAGTCTGAGCTGGGACTGGAGTTTCTCCTATTAGCACAGTCTGAGCTGGGACTGGAGTTTCTCCCATTAGCACAGTCTGAGCTGGGACTGGAGTTCCTCCTTTCAACACAGTCTGAGCTTGGACTGGAGTTTCTCCTATTAGCACAGTCTGAGCTGGGACTGGAGTTTCTCCTATTAGCACAGTCTGAGCTGGGACTGGAGTTTCTCCTATTAGCACAGTCTGAGCTGGGACTGGAGTTTCTCCTATTAGCACAGTCTGAGCTGGGACTGGAGTTTCTCCTATTAGCACAGTCTGAGCTGGGACTGGAGTTTCTCCTATCAGCACAGTCTGAGCTGGGAGTGGAGTTCCTCCTATCAACAAAGTCTGAGCTGGGACTGGAGTTTCTCCTATTAGCACAGTCTGAGCTGGGACTGGAGTTTTTCCTATTAGCACAGTCTGAGCTGGGACGGGAGTTTCTCCTATTAGCACAGTCTGAGCTGGGACTGGAGTTTCTCCTATTAGCACAATCTGAGTTGGGACTGGAGTTTCTCCTATTAGCACAGTCTCCGCTGGGACTGGAGTTTCTCCTATTAGCACAGTCTCCGCTGGGACTGGAGTTTCTCCGATTAGCACAGTCTGCACTGGGACTGGAGTTTCTCCTATTAGCACAGTCTGATCTGGGGCTGGCGTTTCTCCTATTAGCACAGTCTGAGCTGGGACTGGGGTTTCTCCTATTAGCACAGTCTGAGCTGGGACTGGAGTCTCTCCTATTGCCACAGTCTGAGCTGGGCATGGAGTTCCTCCTATCAACACAGTCTGAGCTGGGACTGGAGTTTCTCCTATTAGCACAGTCTGAGCTGGGACTGGAGTTTCTCCTATTAGCACAGTCTGAGTTCGGACTGGAGTTTCTCCTATTAGCACAGTCTGCGCTGGGACTGGAGTTTCTCCTATTAGCACAGTCTGATCTGGGGCTGGAGTTTCTCCTATTAGCACAGTCTGAGCTGGGACTGGGGTTTCTCCTATTAGCACAATCTGAGCTGCGACTGGAGTTTCTCCTATCAGCACAGTCTGAGCTGGGAGTGGAGTTCCTCCTATCAACAAAGTCTGAGGTGGGACTGGAGTTTCTCCTATTAGCACAGTCTGAGCTGGGACTGGAGTTTTTCCTATTAGCACAGTCTGAGCTGGGACGGGAGTTTCTCCTATTAGCACAGTCTGAGCTGGGACTGGAGTTTCTCCTATTAGGACAGTCTGAGCTGGGACTGGAGTTTCTCCTATTAGCACAGTCTGAGCTGGGACTGGAGTTTCTCCTATTAGCACAGTCTGAGCTGGGACTGGAGTTTCTCCTATTAGCACAGTCTGAGCTGGGACTGGAGTTCCTCCTATCAGCACAGTCTGAGCTGGGACTGGAGTTTCTCCTAATCTCACAGTCTGAGACTGTCTCCTATTATCACAGTCTGAGACTGTCCTATCAGCACAGTCTGAGACTCTCCTATAAGCACAGCCTGAGACTCTCCTTTGATCACAGTCTGAGACTCTCCTATTATCACAGTCTGAGGCTGTTTCCTATTAGCACAGTCTGAGACTCTCCTCTTAGCACATTCTGAGACTCCTATTAGCACAGTCTGAGACTTTTCTATTATCACAGTCTGAGACTCTCCTATTATCACAGTCTGAGGCTCTTTCCTATTAGCACAGTCTGAGACTCTCCTCTTAGCACATTCTGAGACTCCTATTAGCACAGTCTGAGACTTTTCTATTATCACAGTCTGAGACTCTCCTATTATCACAGTCTGAGACTCTCTCCTATTATCACATTCTGAGACTCTTTCCTATTAGCACAGTCTGAGACTCTCTGGAATTTCTCCTATCAGCACGGGCTGAGCTGCGACTGGAGTTTCTCCTATCAGCACAGTCTGAGCTGGGAGTGGAGTTCCTCCTATCAACAAAGTCTGAGCTGGGACTGGAGTTTCTCCTATTAGCACAGTCTGAGCTGGGACTGGAGTTTTTCCTATCAGCACAGTCTGAGCTGCGACTGGAGTTTCTCCTATCAGCACAGTCTGAGCTGGGAGTGGAGTTCCTCCTATCAACAAAGTCTGAGTTGGGACTGGAGTTTCTCCTATTAGCACAGTCTGCGCTGGGACTGGAGTTTCTCCTATTAGCACAGTCTGAGCTGGGACTGGAGTTTCTCCTATTAGCACAGTCTGAGCTGGGACTGGAGTTTCTCCTATCAGCACAGTCTGAGCTGGGAGTGGAGTTCCTCCTATCAACAAAGTCTGAGTTGGGACTGGAGTTTCTCCTATTAGCACAGTCTGCGCTGGGACTGGAGTTTCTCCTATTAGCACAGTCTGAGCTGGGACTGGAGTTTCTCCTATTAGCACAGTCTGAGCTGGGACTGGAGTTTCTCCTATTAGCACAGTCTGAGCTGGGACTGGAATTTATCCTATTAGCACAGTCTGAGCTGGGACTGGGGTTTCTCCTATTAGCACAGTCTGAGCTGGGAGTGGAGTTTTTCCTATTAGCACAGTCTGAGCTGGGACTGGAGTTTCTCCTATTAGCACAGTCTGAGCTGGGACTGGAGTTTCTCCTATTAGCACAGTCTGAGCTGGGACTGGAATTTATCCTATTAGCACAGTCTGAGCTGGGACTGGAGTTTCTCCTATTAGCACAGTCTGAGCTGGGACTGGAGTTTCTCCTATCAGCACAGTCTGAGCTGGGAGTGGAGTTCCTCCTATCAACAAAGTCTGAGGTGGGACTGGAGTTTCTCCTATTAGCACAGTCTGAGCTGGGACTGGAGTTTTTCCTATTAGCACAGTCTGAGCTGGGACGGGAGTTTCTCATATTAGCACAGTCTGAGCTGGGACTGGAGTTTCTCCTATTAGGACAGTCTGAACTGGGACTGGAGTTTCTCCTATTAGCACAGTCTGAGCTGGGACTGGAGTTTCTCCTATTAGCACAGTCTGAGCTGGGACTGGAGTTTCTCCTATTAGCACAGTCTGAGCTGGGACTGGAGTTTCTCCTATTAGCACAGTCTGAGCTGGGACTGGAGTTTCTCCTATTAGCACAGTCTGAGCTGGGATTGGAGTCTGTCCTATTAGCACAGTCTGAGCTGGGATTGGAGTCTGTCCTATTAGCACAGTCTGAGCTGGGACTGGAGTTTCTCCTATTAGCACAGTCTGAGCTGGGACTGGAGTTCCTCCTATCAACACAGTCTGAGCTGGGACTGTAGTTTCTCCTATTAGCACAGTCTGAGCTGGGACTGGAGTTTCTCCTATTAGCACAGTCTGAGCTGGGACTGGAGTTTCTCCTATTAGCACAGTCTGAGCTGGGACTGGAGTCTCTCCTATTAGGACAGTCTGAGCTGGGACTGGAGTTTCTCCTATTAGCACAGTCTGAACTAGGACTGTAGTTCCTCCTATCAACACAGTCTGAGCTGGGACTGGAGTTTCTCCTATTAGCACAGTCTGAGCTGGGACTGGAGTTTCTCCTATTAGCACAGTCTGAGCTGGGACTGGAGTTTCTCCTATTAGCACAGTCTGAGCTGGGACTGGAGTTTCTCCTATTAGCACAGTCTGAGCTGGGATTGGAGTCTGTCCTATTAGCACAGTCTGAACTGGGACTGGAGTTTCTCCTATTAGCACAGTCTGAGCTGGGACTGGAGTTCCTCCTTTCAACACAGTCTGAGCTGGGACTGGAGTTTCTCCTATTAGCACAGTCTGAGCTGGGACTGGAGTTTCTCCTATTAGCACAGTCTGAGCTGGGCCTGGAGTTCCTCCTATCAACACAGTCTGAGCTGGGACTGGAGTTTCTCCTATTAGCACAGTCTGAGCTGGGACTGGAGTTTCTCCCATTAGCACAGTCTGAGCTGGGACTGGAGTTCCTCCTTTCAAAACAGTCTGAGCTGGGACTGAAGTTTCTCCTATTAGCACAGTCTGAGCTGGGACTGGAGTTTCTCCTATTAGCACAGTCTGAGCTGGGACTGGAGTTTCTCCTATTAGCACAGTCTGAGCTGGGACTGGAGTTCCTCCTATCAACACAGTCTGAGCTGGGACTGGAGTTTCTCCTATTAGCACAGTCTGAGCTGGGACTGGAGTTTCTCCTATTAGCACAGTCTGAGCTGGGACTGGAGTTTCTCCTATTAGCACAGTCTGAGCTGGGACTGGAGTCTCTCCTATTAGGACAGTCTGAGCTGGGACTGGAGTTTCTCCTATTAGCACAGTCTGAACTAGGACTGTAGTTCCTCCTATCAACACAGTCTGAGCTGGGACTGGAGTTTCTCCTATTAGCACAGTCTGAGCTGGGACTGGAGTTTCTCCTATTAGCACAGTCTGAGCTGGGACTGGAGTTTCTCCTATTAGCACAGTCTGAGCTGGGACTGGAGTTTCTCCTATTAGCACAGTCTGAGCTGGGATTGGAGTCTGTCCTATTAGCACAGTCTGAGCTGGGATTGGAGTCTGTCCTATTAGCACAGTCTGAGCTGGGACTGGAGTTCCTCCTTTCAACACAGTCTGAGCTGGGACTGGAGTTTCTCCTATTAGCACAGTCTGAGCTGGGACTGGAGTTTCTCCTATTAGCACAGTCTGAGCTGGGCCTGGAGTTCCTCCTATCAACACAGTCTGAGCTGGGACTGGAGTTTCTCCTATTAGCACAGTCTGAGCTGGGACTGGAGTTTCTCCCATTAGCACAGTCTGAGCTGGGACTGGAGTTCCTCCTTTCAACACAGTCTGAGCTGGGACTGAAGTTTCTCCTATTAGCACAGTCTGAGCTGGGACTGGAGTTTCTCCTATTAGCACAGTCTGAGCTGGGACTGGAGTTTCTCCTATTAGCACAGTCTGAGCTGGGACTGGAGTTTCTCCTATTAGCACAGTCTGAGCTGGGACTGGAGTTTCTCCTATTAGCACAGTCTGAGCTGGGACTGGAGTTTCTCCTATCAGCACAGTCTGAGCTGGGAGTGGAGTTCCTCCTATCAACAAAGTCTGAGCTGGGACTGGAGTTTCTCCTATTAGCACAGTCTGAGCTGGGACTGGAGTTTTTCCTATTAGCACAGTCTGAGCTGGGACGGGAGTTTCTCCTATTAGCACAGTCTGAGCTGGGACTGGAGTTTCTCCTATTAGCACAGTCTGAGTTGGGACTGGAGTTTCTCCTATTAGCACAGTCTCCGCTGGGACTGGAGTTTCTCCTATTAGCACAGTCTGAGTTCGGACTGGAGTTTCTCCTATTAGCACAGTTTGCGCTGGGACTGGAGTTTCTCCTATTAGCACAGTCTGATCTGGGGCTGGCGTTTCTCCAATTAGCACAGTCTGAGCTGGGACTGGAGTTTCTCCTATTAGCACAGTCTGAGCTGGGACTGGAGTTTCTCCTATTAGCACAGTCTGAGCTGGGACTGGAGTTTCTCCTATTAGCACAGTCTGAGTTGGGACTGGAGTTTCTCCTATTAGCACAGTCTGAGCTGGGACTGGAGTTTCTCCTATTAGCACAGTCTGAGCTGGGACTGGAGTTTTTCCTATTAGCACAGTCTGAGCTGGGACGGGAGTTTCTCCTATTAGCACAGTCTGAGCTGGGACTGGAGTTTCTCCTATTAGCACAGTCTGAGTTCGGACTGGAGTTTCTCCTATTAGCACAGTCTGCGCTGGGACTGGAGTTTCTCCTATTAGCACAGTCTGATCTGGGGCTGGCGTTTCTCCAATTAGCACAGTCTGAGCTGGGACTGGAGTTTTTCCTATTAGCACAGTCTGAGCTGGGACGGGAGTTTCTCCTATTAGCACAGTCTGAGCTGGGCCTGGAGTTTCTCCTATTAGCACAGTCTGAGTTGGGACTGGAGTTTCTCTTATTAGCACAGTCTGAGCTGGGACTGGAGTTTCTCCTATTAGCACAGTCTGAGCTGGGACTGGAGTTTCTCCTATTAGCACAGTCTGAGCTGGGACTGGAGTCTCTCCTATTAGCACAGTCTGAGTTGGGACTGGAGTTTCTCCTATTAGCACAGTCTGAGCTGGGACTGGAGTTTCTCCTATTAGCACAGTCTGAGTTGGGACTGGAGTTTCTCCTATTAGCACAGTCTCCGCTGGGACTGGAGTTTCTCCTATTAGCACAGTCTGAGTTCGGACTGGAGTTTCTCCTATTAGCACAGTCTGCGCTGGGACTGGAGTTTCTCCTATTAGCACAGTCTGATCTGGGGCTGGCGTTTCTCCAATTAGCACAGTCTGAGCTGGGACTGGGGTTTCTCCTATTAGCACAGTCTGAGCTGCGACTGGAGTTTCTCCTATCAGCACAGTCTGAGCTGGGAGTGGAGTTCCTCCTATCAACAAAGTCTGAGGTGGGACTGGAGTTTCTCCTATTAGCACAGTCTGAGCTGGGACTGGAGTTTTTCCTATTAGCACAGTCTGAGCTGGGACGGGAGTTTCTCCTATTAGCACAGTCTGAGCTCGGACTGGAGTTTCTCCTATTAGGACAGTCTGAGCTGGGACTGGAGTTTCTCCTATTAGCACATTCTGAGCTGGGACTGGAGTTTCTCCTATTAGCACAGTCTGAGCTGTGACTGGAGTTTCTCCTATTAGCACAGTCTGAGCTGGGACTGGAGTTTCTCCTATTAGCACAGTCTGAGCTGGGACTGGAGTTTCTCCTATTAGCACAGTCTGAGCTGGGACTGGAGTTTTTCCTATTAGCACAGTCTGAGCTGGGACGGGAGTTTCTCCTATTAGCACAGTCTGAGCTGGGACTGGAGTTTCTCCTATTAGCACAGTCTGAGTTGGGACTGGAGTTTCTCCTATTAGCACAGTCTGAGCTGGGACTGGAGTTTCTCCTATTAGCACAGTCTGAGCTGGGACTGGAGTTTCTCCTATTAGCACAGTCTGAGCTGGGACTGGAGTTTCTCCTATTAGCACAGTCTGAGCTGGGACTGGAGTTTCTCCTTTTAGCACAGTCTGAGTTCGGACTGGAGTTTCTCCTATTAGCACAGTCTGCGCTGGGACTGGAGTTTCTCCTATTAGCACAGTCTGAGCTGGGACTGGAGTTTCTCCTATTAGCACAGTCTGCGCTGGGACTGGAGTTTCTCCTATTAGCACAGTCTGAGCTGGGACTGGAGTTTCTCCTATTAGCACAGTCTGAGTTCGGACTGGAGTTTCTCCTATTAGCACAGTCTGAGTTCGGACTGGAGTTTCTCCTATTAGCACAGTCTGCGCTGGGGCTGGAGTTTCTCCTATTAGCACAGTCTGATCTGGGGCTGGCGTTTCTCCAATTAGCACAGTCTGAGCTGCGACTGGAGTTTATCCTATCAGCACAGTCTGAGCTGGGAGTGGAGTTCCTCCTATGAACAAAGTCTGAGGTGGGACTGGAGTTTCTCCTATTAGCACAGTCTGAGCTGGGACTGAAGTTTTTCCTATTAGCACAGTCTGAGCTGGGACGGGAGTTTCTCCTATTAGCACAGTCTGAGCTCGGACTGGAGTTTCTCCTATTAGGACAGTCTGAGCTGGGACTGGAGTTTCTCCTATTAGCACATTCTGAGCTGGGACTGGAGTTTCTCCTATTAGCACAGTCTGAGCTGGGACTGGAGTTTCTCCTATTAGCACAGTCTGAGCTGGGACTGGAGTTTCTCCTATTAGCACAGTCTGAGCTGGGACTGGAGTTTCTCCTATTAGCACAGTCTGAGCTGGGACTGGAGTTTCTCCTATTAGCACAGTCTGAGCTGGGACTGGAGTTTCTCCTATTAGCACAGTCTGAGCTGGGACTGGAGTCTCTCCTATTAGCACAGTCTGAGCTGGGCCTGGAGTTCCTCCTATCAACACAGTCTGAGCTGGGACTGGAGTTTCTCCTATTAGGACAGTCTGAGCTGGGACTGGAGTTTCTCCTATTAGCACAGTCTGAGCTGGGACTGGAGTTTCTCCTATTAGCACAGTCTGAGCTGGGACTGGAGTTTCTCCTATTAGCACAGTCTGAGCTGGGACTGGAGTTTCTCCTATTAGCACAGTCTGAGCTGGGACTGGAGTTTCTCCTATTAGCACAGTCTGAGCTGGGACTGGAGTTTCTCCTATTAGCACAGTCTGAGTTGGGACTGGAGTTTCTCCTATTAGCACAGTCTGAGCTGGGACTGGAGTTCCTCCTATCAGCACAGTCTGAGCTGGGACTGGAGTTTCTCCTAATCTCACAGTCTGAGACTGTCTCCTATTATCACAGTCTGAGACTGTCCTATCAGCACAGTCTGAGACTCTCCTATAAGCACAGCCTGAGACTCTCCTTTGATCACAGTCTGAGACTCTCCTATTATCACAGTCTGAGGCTCTTTCCTATTAGCACAGTCTGAGACTCTCCTCTTAGCACATTCTGAGACTCCTATTAGCACAGTCTGAGACTTTTCTATTATCACAGTCTGAGACTCTCCTATTATCACAGTCTGAGGCTCTTTCCTATTAGCACAGTCTGAGACTCTCCTCTTAGCACATTCTGAGACTCCTATTAGCACAGTCTGAGACTTCTATTATCACAATCTGAGACTCTCCTATTATCACAGTCTGAGACTCTCTCCTATTATCACATTCTGAGACTCTTTCCTATTAGCACAGTCTGAGACTCTCTGGAATTTCTCCTATCAGCACGGTCTGAGCTGGGACTGGAGTTTCTCCTTTTAGCACATTCTGAGCTGGGACTGGAGTTTTTCCTATTAGCACAGTCTGAGCTGGGACTGGAGTTTCTCCTATTAGCACAGTCTGAGCTGGGCCTGGAGTTCCTCCTATCAACACAGTCTGAGCTGGGACTGGATCACACAGCTGGAAATGGCTGCTCTCCTTATGTGTCATTGTTATTTGTTATTCTGTTTCCAAGGAGACATTTAGTGACATTTTAAGTTTACTCTAGTTTCCAGTTGAGTTACCTGCAGACGTAGCTGTGTGGAATCTTGCTATCTGTCGCCTTACTGCTGACTGTTCTGTTCATTGTAATAAATAGTCGAGCTGGCAGAAGGCCGGAGTTTTGCTGCAAAGCATTACCATACCCTACGCTAACCCTGAAATGGCAGTTTTGAGGAAGGCGTTCTCTGTATTTTCTCTTTTTTTCCTGAGCCCTGCAGAAACAGTGACCTGGGTGTCCACCCTTATCAGGCTTCCTCAACCATGCATATCAGGCTGAAGCAGAGTTTCAGTGATGGTGCTTAATCTCAGTGGGTGAGTCCCCAATCGGCTGAATTAAAGCCCCTTACAGATATGAAAAGCATCTGCCGTATTTACCCCAAGCTGTATCGGTGAACAAGCTCCAGTGGAGAACGGGAGAAAGAGGAAGCGCATGGGTAAACTGCCTTTGGCGCCTACATCACCCAGGTGGGTGGGCGCAGCTAGCTGTGGAGGGAAGAACAGGCTCCTGTAAAACAATGTGGACGCATTTATACCTGTTCCCTAAAGCAGGTCACACCTTCAGACATGTTTTTGTAGAGGCGGCGTTGCTATGGCAGTGAGTGGACAGGGCAGGGCAGCCGTAGCTGTTGGTTTGCCAGGGACGGGTGGCAGTGGACGCCTGTCTGTGGCTCCTGCTCTATGGTGACCGGCCCGTGTTTGCTCAGAGCGCAGCAGATAAGTCTCTATTAAAAGGTTCTTTTACATATTCCCCTGATAGCACGCCTCTGATCCCGCTAAACATTAACCAGGGATTTGCTTTTCAGAACTGGAGGGCAGGTTCGTTAGGAGCTCCTTGCCACCCAGCACCTGCGATTAGCTATCTGATGAAATGAGTTAATGGTTAACTGCAGGTTCGAAAATGGCAATCCACTCTGTGTCCCCATCAGAAGAACCAGAGAAATTGACAGACATATAGCACGTGACACATATATGCGCTCATGCACACACTCACACATACGCTCGCACACATGAATATTCAGGTAAAAATAATGTTTATTGAGGCTCTTATCTGTGGTAAATTGTGATATTTGCTTCTTTGATACAAAAAGTTGTGGTGCTTAGTGGTACGACACGACATACTGACGAAAAGACCATTGTGTAGCTTCTGTGATCCCAATTTTTATCTTCAGTGATTCCCCCATCACTTGTACACCTGAATTTACAGGACCTGGTGCGAGAGTTTGATTGGCATTGATCCCTTTCTGTGGAGGTGTTGTGATTCCAAGTGGTTATTTTGTTGGGTTTTTAAAAAAAGAATAAAATAAAGCCAATTCCAGTGAGTAAATGGCTTCCACATTGCCTTCTGCCTCTTCGCTCTGCTCTTGGAGGACCCTGCCTGCCCTACTTGGTCACATTGTTCACTGATTTACAGCAGCTATGATATGAATGTATTCAGTGGCCCACTGACACACCCAGTTCAGAGACACTGACAGACACATAAATTCATTTTCACTTGCAAATTTTGGTTTGGTCACTGTGTAAGGGAGAAAACCCCAAACAGGGAATATGATTACTTTTCTACTACTACAACCAATCCAGTGTGCACAGAGTACTAGTATAATTCTATCAAAGATATCTATTAAAGTTCCAAATCATATGTCTATGTACTGTATAGTTTGTGTGCTTTTTGTGTGCATATCCTCCTAAGACCCGCAGTAATCTATTTTTGTCCCTTATAGGGGACATGGGTCTCTGGTCTTAATCTCAAGAAGCACATATTCTAATATGCTGAAACCTATGCTACAAGAAACATTCAATTAAAATAAAATAAATAATATTTTTGAAAATATTTTACTGCAACATGTTTTTGTCATCCAAGACACTTGTATTATGTTAAAAAATTTGAATGCTTAAACTTTTAATTCTAGAGGATATATAGCATATGTATATGAATACACATTACACACTCACTTACACACACGTACATTGAGAGACAAGAAGACTGCATAATGAACTTGTACTGGAACCTTGTGCAGGTCTGCTTGCATGTTTGTTTTTTTCATGAATCTTAATTGAGATGTACCTGGTAATGTTCATCATTATTTTATTCCATGGCAATTGTTTTGTGACTGGTTGATGTGGGAGAAAGTCTCGACAATTCCTTTGCATTTTACCCTGCATTGTTTATGTACAGTGCACAAATGTCACACTTCTGAAGGAGGCCCATCTCCAGGACACATAAAGACTGTCTTTCATACAATGGTTAAAAAAAGCACATTTTATCCCCTCCTTTTGACCTCTTGTACTTCAAAGCTTGTCCAAAAAAGGACAAGAACCTGAATTGTGAATTTGAGCACCAGTTTGTGTTGCAGTGTTTTTATTTTTTCTGGCCAGACGTCAAGTGTTTATCAAACTGACCTAAATTGCAATGATTTGTGCTTTATGCGTTGCCTGTGGAAAGGTTCGCACAAATAAGTTTTGGGCGGGGACAGGGGGTTATGGGGACTAGATAAGATAATCCGTTGTGAAGCAATCCTCCTCAGCCCTTGTTTGTGTCTGCCATTGGACCTTTGTACCCAATATGTTTGCATTTAATTAAACAAAGCACACAAGTTTGCATCACTCCATGGCTATCAATATCACATCTGAATTGATTACCTTCCGCTCTGAAGAGAAAAGACATAAAACGGTAGCTTCCTTCAAACTAATTAAAAACTGCAATGGGTCAGAATGACTAATATGATTTTAAGGCAATGTACACATAATTACCTGGAGACCTGCGCACCGACAGGCCGGTGCCCATTAATCTAGATCTCTCTGTCAGCGTGGACTGACTGACTGCACCACAGACAGACCTGTCAGATATAAAAGAAAGGAAGAAATAAATAAAGGCATTGTTATCCAAAGCCGTAGCTTAAGTCATCATGGATGACTTCTGTATAGTAAGGCCCACTCACACTGCCAACAAACATCACTTAATGATGTGCATCTCATGCTCAGGTTGGCAAGAGAAATATATAAATGTAAAGTACAATCAAGGCATAATCCATGTGTTGTTGTTTACTTAAGTATTGAAAAAGACTCTGGCTTGCTTGTTGTTTCTGACCAGATAATAAATCTGTTTGCTCTGGCTGAGCACTAATTTCCTGTTCAAAAGTGAGGAAAAAGCATCCGTAGTAAAATCTGGTCATGGCCTCCGAAGATTTTGTCTTCTTTCGAAGGAAAAACCCTATCACATCCAGAACTAGGAAAATATTCAGTACTATTGTAGTGCATTACTGAATCACGTGAATATCCAGCACTCTGATAATGGGTCAAGCATTTGGCTCTCTGCATACATAAAAAATTACACTGATTCATTGGCAAGTAAGCAAAGATTGGGGTGGAAAAAGGCAAAGCTTTGAGTTTGACTTTGTGGTAGTATTACAAAAGATTGTGGTACACCTCAAGCAAATAAAGGTAAAAGAAACCATGGGCTGAAGTCGATGGAGGAGCTGGGAATGAAAAGCTGTCGTCCTGTTATTGCCTTACCCATCTCCCAAGTGCTCTCTCCTGCTTCGGCTTCCATCTGCTTTTTCCCCTCCTTTTTAATATCAAGTTATTTCCGTTTTATTGCTGTACTTCAATTACTTTTGGCAATGACATTAAATTCTTCCCCTTGCTGAGAGGGTTATAATTACATATTGCATTTTGGAGATGAAGAACTTCTTAAAAAAATTTTTTTTTAAAAGGCACCCAATTCTTTTCCTTTTTATTTTTTTATTTAAATCATTTCACAAGTGGGATTTCGAATTTAATGATCGCATTGCCTTTAAAATATTTACATGTTGGGTTGTTGCTGACCTGCTCCCTTGCCTCTCCATAACAATTATGAAAATGAAGGAGTAATGAAACAAGCACGTTAGCATGTGATAAGCTGCGACCATATGGCAAAGTATCTATGTGCGGGTAGCTTATAGTCTATTGCAGAAATATCGGATAGACCGACCTAATTACCGACAGAGTGACTTCTACTAGCTGCTGGTCAGAGCTAAAAATGACTCCATTAAAAGTAGAAAGTCCCCCATTCAAACACCAGTTGAGTAAAAGTACAAAAGTAGCCTATCTGATTTAAAATGTAAGTACCAAAAGTAAACGTATTACATAACCGGTTTAACAAATTTACAACCTTAATGTTTTCCCCATCACGCAGTAACGTTAGCAGCTAGCTAGCTAACGTTACATGGGCGAATGCAAACGCTTGCCAACACGAAAGGCCGTTTTACACCAGGAGCGAATTTTAGCAAGCGGAGCAGAAGCGAGTGGTCGTTACATTTCCGCAGAGGTGTAAAATCCAGGGGTCAGACAGTAAAAGTCCTGCCATGTGTTTCTTTCGCTCATTAACTCAGTCAGCTGATTTCACTAATTCGGTCTACCTCCTGGCTGAAGAAGTGTGCTAATGAGCAAATCCAGGTGATTGGAACAAAATACCGGGGAGGACTTTTACTTTCTGAACCTGGATTTTACACCTCTGCATTTCCGCACCCATATTAATTGATGTATATATTTAAACTGCTCAAGCAGAGCAGTTACGCAGCGGTCTTGTGGTCGTGAAGCTTTTCCCCCCCGCCTCTAGTCTATTTTTTCGCGAGCGGAACGCGACCGCGAGAAAACCGCATGTCAAATTCACATAAATAGGCTTCACTGTTTAAATGCACTGTAGATGCTTATATTTTGCATCAAATAATCACAACGGCGTATAAATCATCGATGTTCACCTCATCATTCCTATCTACAACCATTTTAATACATATAATGTGATACACAAGCTGTGTTGTTACCTGCACAAAAATAATTCATTTCCGAAATTGGTATGCGATACTTTACGGAAAACGAGGATATTTATATGCAGCATAACTACAATTAATAAACAATCCTGGTGTTATGACAGATTAAGTTGAAAGAGTTGTTAATGCGCCTGCGTTTAAAAAGCGGTTCTGGTGGGTACAGCCGCTCAAAGTGCGCTCCGCTTGCGCATGCGCTTTAAGCGTGCGCATCTGGTGTAAAACGGTAGGGCCGAAACCTACCACACGCAAATATGCGAACGTGGACGCTTCGATCTACGCAAAGTTTTTCTTTTCCAATGACATTTGTGAAAGACAAACCAGAGGATGTCCCATGTCGGTGCTTGCCGTTGCCGACCAGAGTGACTTATAGGCTAACGTTACTAGCTGCTAGTCGCAGCTAAAAAAAGAAAAAAGAATCTTCTGTGACAAGATATGTCCATGTACGTTTTGTTATACATACATTTTGCAGTTAGAAACTTGTTAATTTTGCACCTCTAATAGGGGATTCATGTTCAGTTAATGTTTTCCATCTATTTCCAGTACTAATTAGTGCTGTGCTTGCTTACTTGTGGCTGATTTATTCTGAGTTGCTGCTACCCTAAAAGGCAAGGGGATGTGGGTGTTTTTTGCCAAGTGAACCACCCCAAGTTTAGACAACGGTGCTACCAATGTTTACTTGGTCTTTTTTATTATTTAAAACTGCCTCACAGTCAACTGAAAATCATCTGTCTTATCCTCACCTCCGTGCTCCCAGTCAATTTGGCTCGCTAAGTCTCACTCGGCGGTAATGTATTCGGTTGACATTCTGCCGCATTATTACCTCCCGATATTGTTTCTTGTACTGACATTCCGCTCGAATATTAAACTTGTCTGTTGATGCAGGCTGTTGGTACAGAGTGACATTTCTCAGCGACAGGTAAACTGTCGGCTTGCTTTCGTTGGTAAGGTCAAGCTGCCGACTGTTCGTGTATGGAACACGGTCATCTGTAACTCTGTAACTAGGGAGGCTGGACTGACTGAAAAAGAGCGGGAACACCAATTCTATATTAGTACTTGAATGGAACTCGCAGTCATGTTTTGGTCTATGTCACTTTGAGACCAGTCAGCCCAGTCTGTGCTGGCTGTTCTTCTACTTCAGAGCTGTATATATTAATAATCTTTGTAATGAATACTGTAACCAGTTAATTTACTCTCACATCACTACAATCAACCGCTCACCTCGCTCGAGTGAGCCGACAGAAGGGCAGTGCTTCATGAGTGGTGGAAGGTCAGCCTTTTTACAGAAATTAGGGCTCTGTGGATTTCCCGCTAATTGAAATGCAGTTCTGAATTCCCTACAGATATTTTGACAGCATAAATTGGTGTTGCAGGATTGGTGTGAGTATGAATGCATGTGAACTGGAGTCACTTATTTTCAGGTTCCTTCTTTAAGCATAGAAATACTAGGTCAAGCTGAGACCCGAGAATAATAAGGTTGACTTTTTAAAAAAAGAAATTTTATAAACTTGAGTTCTACATGTATATGTGCTCTTCATACCATCCTCCACATGTGGGTGGTGTTAAATACCTGTAAAAAGTTTTAAATTGGCGTGAAATACCCAGATATGTAAAGGTTATTAGTTTCCAAGACAGTTTACATTATAAGGTTCTATGTGCAGTTAAACCAAGTCCAAAAAGAAATAGCTTGCAGTCTTGTGACTTGTACTTGTACAGTGATTCTGAGGATGACCTGACATAAATGGCTTACAGTTCCAAAGGAAGAAAGCTAAAAATAAATTTTTAATACAATTTATTCATGATTTGAATAAAAAATAACAATTCACGTGGATGTGAATAGCACCCTTATTATGACAATGAGAAGTAAATTGGTTGTGATCTGTGGGGGGAAAAAAGCCAATTTGTCTTAATTCATCAAGCTGATTAGCAGGCAATCTAAATAGTACATCACTCCATTAGCTAGCTAACTAGATGGCTTGCAAGTTCATGATTATAAACGTATAACTTGACTAAAATGTTAATTGTTGCTAGCTACAATCATAGGCAATTGTCCAATGTCATTACAACCTTGCTATATTAGTACCTCTAAGGTAGTGATGAGTTAAGGAGGACTGAAACGCGACGTGCAGTATGCAAAAAATATCCTCCATACTAAGTTCCAAACGTACTGTGGAAGTGTCGCAAGACATCCCTTGCACGGGCCATGTCATTTGTTGTTTTTGTTGTTATTGAATGTCAGCAAAGCTGCGGCTCATTCTTTTAACGTAGCTGTGAGTCATATTCATGTGACCAAAATGTTTGTGTACTTCTTGAAAACAATGCTCCCGAATATACTCAGCGAAGTGTATCAGTATACTATACTGGGGGTTTTAAGTATACTACATTTTGAGAAGATTTTGCTTACTCAACTACTTTCTCATCCAGTCTACTCAACAAGCATACTCAATAGTATGGAAGGGTGCTGATTTGCGCAGGGAGGTAAGTCTGGGACCTGCCCATTTTAGCCGGCACTGGGTCATTTCCAACAATCGGCGGGACTTTACACCGCCTTGATGATTTATATGATATACTGCTGAGGTGTTGTCCGACCTCACTTACCACATGTTTCCCCTGTAGTACGGGCAAGAACTGTCTCAGTCCTAGAAATACTGCTTGGCGTTCGAGCACATTGATATTGTCCGACTGATGCCGTCGGGACCATAATACCTGCGCTGGGCGGTGCTGGCACACAGCCCCCCAGCTGATCAGTGAAGTGTCTGTCGTAACGACCACGCGCCGTGAGGGTATAACCCCCATCCGGACCCCTTCTTTCAGGCGGCTCACTCGTCACCATGGGCGGAGTAGCCGGCAAAATTGACCTGTTGCACTGATCCGGGTGTGACGGTCCCACCTGGGGTGCAGCGCCTTAGTGTTCAACCAGCGTTGAAGTGGCCTGGCTGTCAGAAGTCTGAGAGGTACAACTGCTGAAGCGGCTGAGATTAGGCCCATAAACCTCTGAAAAATCCTCATTTCGAGGATAGACTTTGCGACGGGGTGTCAGTGATGCCTTCATACTCCTTGAATCGAGCAGCAGACCGATGTATTCAATTGATTGAATCCGACTATCCGAACAAGATAGCAAAGCTATTCGCGGATGTCGCTCGCAAGTGCTTACCACCGCCTTTGGAGGACGATTAGAATCGTAAGAACGAAAAAAACTGTAGCCCCGACCGAGGTCACAAGGTGATATGGGATGCACACAGGATACAAACAGTCTCACGTCTCACTATGCATTGGCGAGGAAATTGAAGAGGACTTCCGCAGTGACACTCCCCCATTTATAGGAGGAATTACGTCACTACGCGGGGGTCATGTACCATGACAATTCTGGTATAAAAGTCTCGATGCATCTGGCCCCAGAAAGCCATCCATATTGATGACCCTAATGGTCGGAGGAACGAAATGGAACAACCCATATTATGGGAAACAAATATGCCATCTCATCTTATTATGTTACTCTAGTAATGGCAAAGGTATGTTGCTTAAAACACATGTCCAATGAATGAGCAACTCTGCATTACACTGCAAACCATTTCAACGAGGCACAAGCTACAGTATGTGTTTGTATGACTCATTAATTTTATAATCACCATTTAACACGTCATAATAGATTTACAACAAACACCTAAATTGTTCATACAATTAATTGTGTGGAATACTGTAACCTGTAATATATTGAATAGTAAGTTCTACTGTGGCAGTTGAAGTGGCTTTTACTTAAAAAATTTTAATTGCCAGTGTTAATTGCGCTCATTGCTCAAAGAACAAGACTAGGCAAGCCTAGTTCAGCCCAGACGCCTGTATGCAGCCAGTGGGGAACATTTGACAAGGCACGGCGGATATTGTTCTGGAGCATGCAGGTTGGCCTGCCGGGGCGACGGAGTGCATCTGATGCGCAAAGGTGTGTGTCAGAGTATGTGAGCGGGCGCGAGCAAGGAGGGGAAGCAGAAGTAATTTAATTAGAGTGATGAGCACTATTACGACAAGTGGCTCAGATCTTTTACTTGTCCAGAGGCTAAACTTACTTGTCTGAAACTGAAAATAAAGGCCTAGAAAAATAAATAAATAAAACCAACATAGATTTGGACAATCCTTGTGATTTATTAGGTTATTAACAACAATAACACAATGCCCCTACACAAGCCTTTTTGGACGCGTAGCAGTTGTAAAGTTAGATTCTGTAGATTCAACCATGTAGGGTTGTAAATCGGGTGAAGGGCTGCTCTTCTTTGGCTACATAATAAGCAGTGTGCATTATATTGCCATTTTTGCCAACATATTTTCCTCCGTCCTGTGAGGACAGGTGATGGTGGGGCATCAGGTCCCCTCTGTCTGATTCTGGCAGCATATTCAGTAAGCTGGTTTTGCTTGTCCTCCTGTCAAATTTTGCATTGATTTTAAGATTTTATTGAAAATATAAAAAGCCATTCATGGTCTAGCTCCTTCCTATATCTCTGAGCTTTTTATCCCTTACCAGCAGTCATGCAGCCTTAGGTCAGAGAGCAGATCTCTACACACTGTTCCAAAGTTTAGGTTGAAATCCAGTGGTGATGTGGCTTTTGCTGTCAGGGCCCCGAGAATTTGGAACAGGCTTCCAGACACAATGGCAAAGTCCATCTCATCTTTTAAATCCCAAATGAAAACTCACTTTTATGGACTTGCTTTTAACTGATAATTTTTATATATTGAGCCTTTTATTACAGTTAATTGTATTTTACTACGTTGCATTATATTTATTTCATTGTATTTATTTTCACTTGTTCATCTTGTATTTCATGTCTATCATGTTTTTTGTTCTTTTATTTTGTACAGCTCTTTATAACCCAGTGTTTCAAAAAGTGCTATATAAATAAAGTTATTGTTGTTGTTATTATTATTATTATTATTGGCAATATTGGTCAATTTTGGAGCTTAACAGCCATATGCTTCAAATAAAAAAGCATTTAGCAAAAAATATGCCAAATATTTCATGATCTTAAGGTTTTCTTTTTGTCTTTAGTCAATGCACAACTAAAGACTCTCCCCCATTTCTGAAATAAATCCTAATGATTTGTGCATTAACATTACCTAATATAACGTGTGCTCTCTCGTTGAGAGACTTGACGCAATGATGTGACAGTCGGATTGATAATAATTACCGACCTAACGTTAGCAGTTACCTACACAACTTTTGTCAACTGCCTGAATGTCAGTCAGGACAATTAACGTTAGCTAGCTAACTTAGACTTCACACTCATGGTTTATTTCAATTTCAACTCATCATCATTACCCAGGAGGATATGTTTGCTAACTTTTTAAGTTCACTTATGCAAGGACGTAGGAGTGAGTTTGACATTGGGGGGACACATTTGCTACTATGAATCAAAGCCCACCCATCCCCTAAAATATTAGCTAGCTATAGGCTGATTCCACTGTAGTTATGGTAGTAACATACTGTATGTATAGTGGCATGGAACAACATTTGTGGAATCACAATAAACAGCAAATAAATAAACAAAATGCATCAATATCTGTACTTCTGTTTATTATTAGACACGTCCATTAAAGGTCAATTTGCAACCTAAACATGGTACTACATGGTACATGGTACTGATCTCTGTTGCCAGAAAACTTGGAAATGAAATGATCAGTGCAATGTCTGGGTTATATACAACCCACTTCTCCCTTTTCATATTAAAGAAAATGGCTGGAGTCTTTAGCTGGACTAAATCCCAGCCTGATGATATAGTATGTTACTATTGGAATTGGGAAAAGTAAAAGCCTCAGAGGATGAAACGGGGACTACCAAAAGCAACCTGACTAGGGTTTCCACTTGTGGCTTAGCCTATGTGTATACAATATTGGGCGAATCGCGGCAGCTTGTTCGTTTCACCTCGTAAACTAATCTGGAGGCAGCTGCTTTCTCAGGAGCTTGTCTTGGGCTTGGTTAGGTTATGGAGGCTGCTTGTTTCGATTTCCAGTCAGTCAACGAGCTTCACAATTTGGACCTAAAATTACTTGCGCCGCAAAAACCTTTCTCCCAATCATTGAAACGAGTGATATTGACGTAATGCAGAGAATGAGTTTTCAGTACAACACTGCAACACTTTCTGATCAGATGGAATTACTTATTCGTTTTTCTTTTATTTTATTTGTCCATTTGGGCAAATTAACCTGTATTATAATTGACCTGTATCTTTAAACATATCCACAGGTGTCCACAAACATTGCTTTTATATAATTTTCGTTTTTAAAGCACTTCCACTTTCGTTTTTCATCATGAAATGCTTTTGTATCGGCCAACATACTGATACTGAATGATAAACATATACAATTCACTCATATCTAGAATACTGAGTAGATCAAGTACATCATGTCATTCCTAATTTTAAATGTTTTGTTTTCCTTTGTTTTGTTTTTCCACCACAGATGTCAGACCACATCTTTCCCTGTTTCTTGGCTTTTCAGTCCAGGCTTATAGCATAACGCTGACCCCTATGAACATAAGGTGTTTTGATTGAATATGGAAAAGTCTTGTTTGAGTGAATTGCATTTGCCCTTAAAGTGCATTTGAATAAATCTAGAAGTGACAAGTGAGGCTACATTTCAGCTAAACTCATGCCCCACCCTGCCTTTCTCCATAGTCATCACCAGTCCCTGTCCCAGAAGGCCAGCCTGAAGGAGCAGCTTGACTCCACACTCAACACCAACTCCGAGGCCTTCCACGCCCAGGAGGGCCAGGCCACCCAGACCACCCAGGCTAGCCTCCAACACGCGCGGCTTGTGGCCCAAATCCAGGCCCTCGCTTCAGAGCACCAAAGCACACAGACCCAACTCAAGTTTGCTCAGGAGGCTGAGAAGGAAGCTGATGAGAAAGTTCAAAAGTGAGTCCCTCCCTAGTTTTGTCAACCCCCCTCCCCCCATCCCACCTCATCCTCCTTTCTTGAAAGGATTTGCTGATGAGAGAACAGAATGCTCCATTTTTGTTTGTTTTTCACTTCTTCTTTTTTTTTCCTTCCTTCTCTCCTAAATCCCATTGAATTCGGCCATCAAAGTCTGTTTTACACTGTTCTCAAGCTTGGCTATTGTCCTGTTCCTCTTTCAGTCTTTTGGTTTTGTTACTTTAGCAGTCACTCCTTGACCAGCTGTGCAGGAGGCTCTGACATTCCCCCCAGCTAATAAAACACTTTGTAAGGTCCTGGAGCCATATTGCCTTTTACATGCTGTTAAGGCACAGAGGCAGGCCCCCCAGCCTGCTACAATGATCTGACAAGCGGGGGTCACTCTTCACGTGGAAGAGTCACGGCAGAAGCCTGGACAGCAGCAGTAGTCCTCACCAGTCTATAATAAACAGTGGCGCTCTTTTATTGTCTCTGACTACGTTAGATGAGGATGAGCACAAAGGATTCTGGGATTCGCATTGCCTGTAGTCATTTTTTTTCCCCCAAACAGTAGAAATTATCTCTACTGCTTGGCTGAGGATATGGCAATAGTGTGAGAGAGGTTCATCTGGAGTTCAGCTTCCTGGGTGGAGGTTTCACACAGAACGCCGGGTATCGGTTTGAATCTCGACTATAGGTTTCTTCCGTAAAATGCTTTAGCTTCTCCAAAGTTTCAAAAAGCCTTGCTATGTATCATACATAACACTTCTGTTTTTGGTTTTGTTTGTACACAAATATGGTTGTCATGAAAGTTTATTCTGAACAATGAACACCTCTAACTGCCCCAGCCTCTAATAATACCTCCTCACCTCTAACTGCCCCAGCCTCTAATCATCCTCCCTCCACCTCTAACTGCCCCAGCCTCTAATAATACCTCCTCACCTCTAACTGCCCCAGCCTCTAATAATACCTCCTCACCTCTAACTGCCCCAGCCTCTAATAATACCTCCACACCTCTAACTGCCCCAGCCTCTAATCATCCTCCCTCCACCTCTAACTGCCCCAGCCTCTAATCATCATCCCTCTACCTCTAACTGCCCCAGCCTCTAATCATCATCCCTCTACCTCTAACTGCCCCAGCCTCTAATCATCATCCCTCCACCTCTAACTGCCCCAGCCTCTAATCATCATCCCTCCACCTCTAACTGCCCTTGCCTCTAATCATCATCCCTCCACCTCTAACTGCCCCTGCCTCTGCAGATGTGCCCCTCCCCCAGGCTGAGTCAGGCAGCCCTCCCAACCCTGTTGCTCCCACAGCCACACAGGGGCTCCCCATGAAAAGCAAACAAGCCCTCAGCCCAACGCGGCCGGCTCTTCTGTTTGTGCGCTGAATTAGTAGGCGGACGGGGCGGGGGTGGGGGGTAGGGAGAGAAGGCGGGGGGGGGGCATGGTTCACAAGCGCTGGGAGTCTCTTCCCCCGGGTTGGGAATCTAAATAGGGAGAGCTTTGGTATTGTATTAAAGGATCCTTTCTAATGGGTATCTGTTCTACTTCAAAGATCCCACACCCCCTCCTTACCTTGCGCCTAACACTGGCAGTCTCGCTGCACGCCCCAGCCCTCAGTAGTCTGTCTGCAAAGACACCACTTTGCCTGGAGACATGAAACATGCTGAGAAATGTATTTTGAGTGAAAAGGCTCATTTAATACCTCGAGTAACTGGGTGGGAATCTTACTGTTGTTGGAAGGGCTGGAAAGGGAGTTGGGGTTCTAATAAAGACAACATGCACGTCATTCGCACCCCACGCCACCGTGAGACGATCCATCACTGCAGATCCCGTGATGAGAAGGGCGCACAGCTTGCCAGACGGCGGGGTGCGAGGGGTGCATGGCTGCTGCTGTCCAAACCGCCGTCACCGTGTTTACGCAGACGCCCCGAATCTCTAACCCGGGCTCGTCCCTGGAAGAGACCAGAATGCGTGATGAGCCACAGCTCAGGCTTCCTGAAGCCCAATGCAGTGCCGTAGAAATGTTCCGTCAAGAGGAAACAAAGCTGTTGCCATACTTAGTATTGGTAGAACATTCTTAACAGAACATTCTAATGCTGATGTAGCAATACTGGTAATTTAAAGAAATGGACTTCTAGACACTGACTTAGAATTTTGACGAAAACATTCCAAAAAAATCTGCTCTTCAAACGGTTGAGCCTACATTCATTATGTGCCGTTTAGGCATTTAGCAAACTCTCTCATCCAGGGGGCATTCAGGGCTCCTTACTGGCAGAATGTCTGCTTGGTCTGTTTTCAGGAGCAGCTTTGCGTTCATCTTATCTGCAGCCATACTCTGCGCTGGCGTCAGAACGAGAGCTGGCCGCTTTGCGTTTTCGGCCTTCGCGGCTGCATAGGAAACCACAGTCTCGCAGGTTGGGCACGGTCATGACCAGGACAAACCTTTCCCAGAATGAGAGCCGGGAGGGCAGGGTTGGGTGGGTCGGGGCGGGATCCGAGACCCTCGCACACTCGCGTGAGCTGACCTCATGCCGGAGCACCCCCTGGCTCGAGGGGTGCCCCCCAGAGGCTCTGGGAAGCAGCTCCGACACGGACCCCAGTCACACAGTGGTGAGAAGAATGTGGGGGGAACCGGAGCGGCCCTCTCCCCCAGCGATGCTGGCCAGCGGGAGGAAGCCCAGGCGCGGCCCGGGAATGTGACGCCTGGGTGCCAGGGCTGTCGCTCCATTGATGGAGGGGCTGAGCAGAATGTCTAATGACCCGCCGAATCAAACTTGGCCGTGGGAAGGACAAAGGCCCTTTTCATTGGGGAGCAGGTCGCATATGGGCCCCAGCAGGCCTGCCTGTCGTCTCCCATCATGCCTTGCTCTCTCTGAGGCGCTCGCGTGGGCTTATAATGGCATGGCCCTGAGGCTGTGGAACTGCCCTGAATTTTGTAGTGCTTTAACTAGCTTTTATTATTTGCTACTTAAATGTATTGCACTGAAAACATGTCTGCCCATGGTTGGCTGTTTTGTGGACCTTGCCTGAATTTTGATTTGGTACCTCATACCTGTGGAAAAATATTGTGTTGGATTTTTGATGTTATGGGGCTGTTTTGCTTCTAACTGCAGACCACTTCATCATCAACAATTATGCCTTTAAAAGGGCGTAATAAGAAATATGAGATTAGGTAGCTATCAATGGCTTTTTGTTGCAAGGATTACTGCCATTAAGTTTAACCTCTTTTTACGTTTTACAGTCCTATTATTTGTGTTCACTGTTATAGTAAAAATAGACTCTCATGGTCTAAATTAATTTATTATATCAGAAAAAGGTATTGTGGCACTCCAGTTGTTACTCATTCACTCAAGCAACTGTCCTGGATATACTGAGTCACCTGTAGTAAAATGTGGGTAAGTCTCATGCAGACTACAGTATGAATAGCAAAAAGGCTGTGCACAATGAAACACTGATATATTTAATGTTCTGTGGAAAATATGCTGTTGTTTAGCATTAATGCATAGTCTGTGTTTACTCTGAATTATTCCAGCTATAATTGTTGGTTTTGTGACACGCTGCATTCTTAATCAGGATTTGTACATTTCCCAACTCCTCCCTGGCGTGTCTGTTTGGGGTTTACCGCCCCCTCAGTAAACAGTGTTCTCCAAATTCCCCCCTCCCACCGCCACCACACCAGCACACCTTGGACAGCCACGGCATTGAGTCTGGACCTTGTAATTGTGTGAGGCTAATGAATATATATCGGGAGCCGAAAGGGCTGGGTATATCACGTATAGTGTGTATGCGTGTGTGCCTGTATGCGTCTGGTGGGTGTGTGTTTGAGAGAGCGAGACAGTTGTTTGTGTATGTATGTGGACACTGTATGTGGGAAGTTTCTGCATGTATGAGTGTTTTTGTGTCTTTGTGTCTTTGTGTGTGCGCATGTGTGCATGTCCGTGGGTGGTGTTCTCCTACTGTCCATTGCCAGCAGACCTGTGTATTCAGTGTGGGTGACCTTTCCTAAATATTAGTCTCTTTGGCCTGTTTCTCTCCACCCTGCCAACAGCTCTGAGTCCATTCTAAAGTATTCCACAACAAGCTGAGGTTACAGCACTGCCACCCCAGGCCTGCTGGCCCCTGTGTGCACAGTATAGTTTGTCGCTGATAGATCAATACAGCCATGTTGTACCTCACAAACTGCCATGTGCAGGGAAACAGCTGGAGGCAAACTGCAAAGCAACACCTAGGTCAGGGAGCTCCTGACAGACAGACAGAGAGCCACTTTTTGCGAATCAGTGCTTAGTTACTTTTAAATGTTTCTGTGCAAGGTGTAAAGCTCATACACCACTTCTCTATGTGCCAGTTCATATTCCTGTTGTACTTCTTATTGTATCTTATTTTTTAATTGGAAGGTTCAATTTTTTAATTTTACCAACTTATTTTTTAGTCCGATTAGTACCTAAAACATTTATTTTATTGTTTTTTTTTTGGAACGACAAAAACGAATATTTACAAATATTTGTAAATTGTTTTAACTTGTTTGTAATCACTCCCGAACAACATGAAATTAATCTATTAAATGTAATCACAATGTGGTTTGTCCTTGAAGCTGGGTTATTACTTTCAGCTAGTCTTACTCTTTTTTTGTTTGTTTCCAACACGACATTATAATTTGGGAATTTTGAAAAAAAAAAGGAATAAATTGTTTAAAAATTAAATGCTTGAACGATTGTTTTTTTTTTTTTTCGGATTGCAGTTAACGTGAGTACATACCGTAGTTATAATATTTTGTTTTATATGACTCATGAGAGCCACCAATTATATTTATAATCTCCACGACCTGTCACAGCAAGCAAACTGTTGTCGTTGGCCTATGGTGTTTGGGTCATTAGCCTACGCTATAGTCATTATTTCAAAATTGATATTAAAGTGATAGAATGAATGATCACAACACGTCTGAATTTCACTTAGGAGCGATGCTTTTATGAAGCCTCTTTCTCTTGTATTAGGCTGCGTAGGCCTATCCGGTAGCTAGCCTATACTTGTTCATTACTGGCTGTAAAGCGGGAGCGCTGAAGTAGGCTATTTGCGAGCTCTTCTCAGATCCTTCATCCATCCCTCCACACTTGAATTTCAAACGGGTATTGAAAAAACCAAAATGTTCATTTACAGGACGGTGGGTGATGTAAAGTAACATTTTGAACAAACAACACTTTTTGAAATCAGTCAGATGATCACCGACTTCGTAATGTAAGTTACTTCGTAACGTTGTTTCAGGCCGAAACGTAGTCCTTTTATAGAAGATAATTCCCTATGTCATTTATTTTAATCTTTTATCCTGTAGGCCGATAATTTATTTTGGCGAACAGCATTTAAGTATTTGGTATATGAAAATCACTCTCTTGGATATTTTTATTTTTTATTTTTTCCTGAATCCCCATTTTCACGCACGTTC